>JAPQNM010000026.1:4829023-4833661 GCA_029783475.1 Metacarcinus magister
AAAAACTTGTGTGTACGTATATTTCTCACGTACAGGTAAACACACACACACACACGCACACAAAAACACACACACACACGCACACGCACACGCAATCACCACCAGACAGCCGGGTAGTGAGACATGCGTGTGGTGGTGGTGGTGGTGGTGGTGGTGGTGGTAGTTATAGTTATAGTAGTAGTAGCAGTGGTAGTTATAGTAGTAGTTTACTCGGGGTAAAGTTGGTTACAAGAATCAACACTACCACGATTTTGAATAATATAGTTAGCCATTTTTTCTTATATATGTTTGGCTATACACAAGCAGTAGCAGTAGTAGCAGTAGTAGTAGTAGTTATGGTCTGAGATCTGCAAAAATAAGGCAATATTAGAGAGAGAGAGAGAGAGAGAGAGAGAGAGAGAGAGAGAGATAGCATGCTAACTTCAATCAGGAGACATTAATTAAGAATAATAATCGTAGTAGTCGTGTGTGTGTGTGTGTGTGTGTGTGTGTGTGTGTGTGTGTGTGTGTGTGTGAAAACAAGGGAGGTATGATCAATGTCTCTCTCTCTCTCTCTTTTTACCAACATTTTTTATCCTATTATTGAATATGAAGAACGGAAGAGAGAGAGAGAGAGAGAGAGAGAGAGAGAGAGAGAGAGAGAGAGAGAGAGAGAGAGAGAGAGAGAGAGAGAGAGAGAGACTGAATAACTGACTGAGTGATTGACTGACTAAATAACTGACTGACTGACTGAATGAATGAATGAAAGACTGAATAATTAATTAAATAACTGACTGACTGACTGAAGGATATTTTCAAGATATTCTAACATGGTGTTTGATAAGTTAAGAAAAGTTAGGTTCAGTTAAGTGAAGTTATGACAGTTAACTGATGTGACAGCGGTGACCTGACAGAGAGAGAGAGAGAGAGAGAGAGAGAGAGAGAGAGAGAGAGAGAGAGAGAGAGAGAGAGAGAGAGAGAGAAAAAAAAATAGTAATAGTATTTATATAAAAAAAAAAATTGCACATTAAATTGTGATCAGCAAAATGTGACGAAACTTATTAATAATAATAATTATTATTATTATTATTATTATTATTACTTTTCTAAAAATAATAACATATTAATGAAATAATAATAATAATAACTGGATTTACTCTCTAAATCTAACACACACACACACACACACACACACACACACACACACACACACACACACACACATAGGAACGCCCTAACCTGCTGGGTGACACACAAAAAAACCTTCACCCTACCCCCCCAGCACACCCTACACCCTTAATATCACCCTGAATAACACCAAGACACTCATACATACACATCGTAATGGCGTCACGTATTATTATATCACATGTTCACTACGACAGAACAGGACGAAAATGCAACACTCCCTCACTCCACGAAGGCTGCTGCCAGACTGACAAGAGATAAAAACAAACTGTACGAGTCTATACGTTTATGAAAGCTTGGCGCAGATTGGCTACTCGATGCAGCTGTAGCCAATGGTAATTCAGTTTCTCTTTCTTTTCGGTTTTGTTAAGTGTTTTTTTATTGGTTGTCTGGAAGTTTGTAGCCAATCAGAATTAAGGATTTGTGTTGTTGTTGCTAATATGTTAGTGACTCTTGAAATACTACTTATAACTACACTAATAGGTGGTTTATGATTATATAATTATTTGTTTTAATATTAAAAACTAGAAAACCTTTGGAAATTTGATCAAAATGGAAGTTTATACATTTTTTCTATATTTTTCAAACGGTAACCTTTTTTTTTATAATTATTATTTGTGAGTTGACGTACAGGGTGGTCTGAAAGTGTTGTCACCCTTACACATTGTTTGAACTGCCTGTCTTGTCACCTCTACATATTGTTTGAACTGCCTGTCTTGTCACCCTCTACCAAAAAGTAATGAAAACAATAGAAGAACAAGTAATACAGTAATACAAAACACATGTACTATATAGATTCAGTTTATTCACTTTCATTGACGCTGTCACACACCGAGAAGGTCTGTATGAACACCACTAACCAGCACTTACCTGGCCAGGTTAAGGAGTGGTTTGTTGCACAGCTCCTGAGGCTGAATGTTGATAGGTGGATGGTAGTGATGGGAATTCCGGCTCTTTTCAGGGAGCCGATTCTTTCGTTCTCGTTCACTCAATAGAGCCGGTTCCTTAGGCTCTCAAATACTTTTAAGTAGTTCTACATATTCTGTTTATAGCATTTATAATTTAGAAGGAAGCCGCGGGTGGCGTAAAGTTGGCGGCGGCAGCGGCGGGTGACAGGAGCCTGGCCACTGGTGTCAATATATGAAGAATTAATCACTCAATATTTGAGTTATAGAGATACATTCTTCATTTTTCTTTGAACACATAAAACTGAACCGATTTTTAAGGATGGCTGAAGTAAAAAGATACTGAATCTTATAAAATTTGCAAATACAATAGTTTTATTTCGTTCTAGAATTTTTTAGATGAAAAGAAATACTTTTTGCCACCAATACATATATGATGTATTCAATTTTAAGGCATACTGCTGTCATATGACGTGTAAAAATAGGTGATATCAATTAATGCAGAAAACATGAAAGCCTTTGTTATGGATCTTTTTTTTGCACAAACGAATGAAAATAATTAATAAGGGCGATCAAAAAATCTATAAATTGGTAAGTAATCGTTCTGTTGCGCCGAGGTACCACTCAGGATTCGTAGCAAAGCACAGCTTCGGAAAATATCACACAGGACTTGGCGCCGCATCATTTTGTGCCACGAAAGTGATGGTGTTCATACAGACCTTCTGGGTGTGTGTGGGTGTCAATGAAAGTGAATAAACTGAATCTATATAGTACATGTGTTTTGTATTACTGTATTACTTGTTCTTCTATTGTTTTCATTACATTTTGGTAGAGGGTGACAAGGCAGGCAGTTCAAACAATATGTAGGGGGTGACAAGACTTTCAGACCACCCTGTACATTGCAATGAACATAATACAAAGAATAAGATAACATTATATTACACAATCAATATAAGGGAATAAATCAAGTTAAAAGTTATTTTATATTATTCAATGTAAGAGAGGAAATAGATGAACTTGAAGGAATAAAGGAAACAGACAAGATTAACTATCTGTGAGTAACTATCAATAACCAGAAACATTGCTTCAAAGAACACAAAAAAGAGATCCTGAATAAAGCCCAAAGAATGCCAAACATGACCCACAACATTACATTAACAAACTGTAATAAAATGTTAATAGGGAAATCATATTGGAAGTCAGTTGTCATACCTATGTTATTACACGGGGCAAGTGTGTTGGATTTCAAAAGAGAACACATAAGACAATTATAAGCTGATACATACCTAGGCTACACCGACACACAACCCAAGTCCAAGTCCTGTGTTTACATGTGTGTGTGTGTGTACATGTGTGTGTGTTTACCAGCATCACACCATCATCTCAATAGTTCTGCATCATTATATAACATCATTAATAACTACAAGATCAACGAAGAGCCGGAAATAATATAATAACTACGTAATTATAGGTAAGGTAAAATTTTACATCTTCACCATAATGGAGTGTGTTTATTTCTTCTTCTTTTGATATATTTCACTTAATATCGCTTTGTAGGTCGTCTCACGTCTACTTCTTCCTTCTATATATTTCTATAGATTTTGCTGCTCAACTTTGCTCAGTCAGTCTCTTTCTCCTTTCCCAACTCTGCAGCAAAAACTTGTGAGTACACTTCACCACTCTTTCAGTTTCTTTGTCTCCATGCAATCCCAGTACAGTGGTGATTCCTCTATCCACTTCATCTAGTCTCTTGCTCCATTCTCCCCCCCCCGCAATAATCTCTGTAATTCCTTCTACCAGCTGTCTTCTCTCTTCTTCGTATCAATCACAAACCACTACTTGGTTTACTTGGTTTACTTGGTTATGGTATCGTTTAGAGGTCTGTGCCTCACAGTCGTGGTGGTCCACCGCTGCTTCCAGACCAGGTATCCCGAATCATTAGGGCCACCTGGTCTGGCACCGAGTTTGATGTCCTGCAGATTGCCGTGTAGCCTGGCACTGCAGGTTCATCAGGTACTGTCTTGAGGAATTTATCCAGGCCAGACTTGAATTTGTCTACCGGGCAATCAGTGATGCCCCTCACTTCTTTGGGAAGGGTATTGAAAATTCTTGGCCCGTTATGAGTGAGGCTGGAGGCCAGCAGGGTCTTGATTTTGGGAGGGGCACTGGATGGCAGGCTCCTCCTGACACACTTGTGGCCTGTCCTTCCATTGACTTGGGCTTGTATTGTTGAGGATGTGGGGTCTGGGATTTGTTTCTCCAGCACTTTCCATAGGTATATGGCCCGGTATCTGTCCCGTCTTCTTTGTTGGGAGTACAGACCCAGTTTCTGGAAGCTGCCCCAATAGTGTGTGTCCCTCAGTCCACTGACCTGTCTTGTAAAGGTCCTTTGCACTCCCTCCAGCCGCTGTATGTCCCCAGGTTTGTGTGGTGACCACAGCTGGCTGCAATAGTCCAGAATGGGTTGTACCCATATGTTCTACCGTTTCCTTCACTCCCTCACATAATCCACAACTCTGCTTCTGTTCATCCCTATTTCTGCCATTCAGTTCTAACGTGCCTGTCC
>JAPQNM010000026.1:4833761-4841261 GCA_029783475.1 Metacarcinus magister
TAATAATCTAAGCCTGAGTTGACCCGCCCGTGACCTGTCCACGGTTGTTGCTTATTTCCTATTTTTCCTTGGAAATATTGCTAGCACCATTTCAATCTTCGTCAACAGTGTTCCATGAATATACAGTGACTGCATTTATATTAGCCTTAAGGCAAAATATATAACCATTGTGCCAATATAAGTGAAAATAGAAGTGATAATCCAAAGAGTCATCAAAATGGCTGCTTCCGGCGATGTAAACAAACAGGAAACTGGAATCTATCCCTGCACTGTATGTCAAAGGAACTGCAAAACTGGTATGAAATGTGGTAATTGTTTAATGTGGACACACTACAGTTGTACACAACTACCAGAATATGTCATGATAGCCCTCACAAACTCAAATAGGAAGCATGTGTGTATGGCCTGCACCACACAAGGATACGAAAACTACAATGACCTCCTCAGTGAGTTGAATGAGTGTCTCTTAAGTGAGAAAAAAGATAGGGTGGAAGAGGACCAAAATAATGTCACACTTGACAACCAACCCCCTTCTCCCCCTGCTCAAATGTCAAAGGAGGCAACAGAAAAACACACCACCTACACCAGGACAAGGACAAGAAGAACCACACCAGCACCTCAGTGGCAGCCAGGACTTACCTACCCCTGACACACCAAATATTACTGTGAGTAGCATAACCAACAGTACCAATCAAAACGAGGCAATAGGTACTCCAAACGGAATCCAAGCAAACCAGCAGGTACCCACTGGACCAACATCATATGAAAAAACACCGAGAGTAATGCCAGTTTGTCGATATTACCGTAAAGGAATATGTAAGCATGGTTCTACAGGCAAGGAATGTAAATTCAGGCACCCAAAGCAATGTCGCAGATTTCTAAACCATGGAATAAGAGAGGAGAATGGATGCAGACTAGGAAGAGATTGTACCATGTTTCACCCAATAATGTGTCGTAACTCAATTAGGAATAATGAATGCCTAGTAGAAACCTGTAAGTTTCTACACGTTAAAGGCACCAGGAGGAAGACGGAATCACCTGCTCCTCAGACTGGTGGTGCCACCCAATCAAGCTCATCAAGTGCCAACATGGAACGTACAGCTGTACCACCGCCAGGCCCTGTCTCACCGAGTAATGAATCTTTTTTAGGAATGGTGACTGGAATGAGGTCAGACATGGGCAATTTAATCAGAGCAATGGAGAATCAAACATTGCTGTTATCCAACCTAATGAAGGACAGCAACAAAGGAGGATGGCCAACACCTCCACAAAACCAAAATCTTCCTTGGCTCTCTGCCCACTAGAAAACATCATTATGGGCAATATTCAAGGTCTCTATCCAAAATCTAATCAAAGCAAAGTGCCTTTCCTTAAAGAACTCTCAATGGAAGAGAACCCAATGTTTATTGCCTTGACAGAAACACACCTAAGAGGTGATGTAAAAGATGCAGAAATTAATATAAAGAACTATACGCCATTTAGAGTGGATAGAGAAACAAGAAGCCATGGAGGAGTAATAATTTATGTCAGAAATGATCTGTCTGTGAATGCAAAGAAAGTACTACATCACTCAGATGGACAAGTAGAACTAACTGCAGTTCACATTATTTCAACTGATGTCATAGTAATCAATTGTTACCGCCCACCTCTATGTTCCTTACAGAATTTTAAGTCTGCAATGCAAAATATAACAAAATTATTAAATGGCCTACCACGTCCCACGCCAGACATAATACTTTGTGGGGACTTCAATTTCCCATTCATCAAATGGCCTGAGGGAAATATCTGTGGCGGCACACTCGAGGATCAGACACAAGCTAAACTTCTGTTGGAAATAGCAGACAAAGCATTCCTCACACAGCAATTAGAAATTCCTACCAGACATAGCAACATCCTGGATCTATTCTTTACCAACAATCAAGACTCAATTAGCAGTTACCAAGTAGAGAAGACCATTTTCTCTGACCATAATCTGATCACAATAAACACAGCATATAGAAAGAATAGAACAGAAAGATCAGAAATCAGCATGGCAGAATCTTCTCTCTTCACCGTTTATGATTTTTTCAGCGAAAATATAAACTGGGAAGAAATACAACACAGAATTGGTGAAGTAGAATGGGAACAAATTCTGGAAGGTAATGATCCAAACGTCATGCTTCAATCCCTAACTACCAAGCTACTGGAGATATGTCATGATCATGTCCCAATGAAGAGGCACCAGACAAGTAGACGTTCAAACATACCGAAAGACAGAAAAATACTTATGAGGAGGAGATCATCACTCAACAAACAACTGAGAAATGCAAAGAACGAAGAACGGAAAGGAACGCTTTTGGCAAGAATAGTTAAAGTTGAACAGCAATTACAAAAATCACATACTAACCAAAGGACAAGGGAAGAAAATAGGGCTGTAAACAACATCAAACGTAACCCCAAATACTTTTTTAGTTTTTGCAAAAGATTTTCGAAAGTGAAAACGCAGATTGGTCCATTGAAAAACCATGAGGGCAACATATTGACGGACCCAAAGACAACCTGTCAACTATTGCTGCACCAATATAATAGTGTGTTTAGTGCTCCAAAATTACAAAAGGTCATACACAATCCCACTGAATTTTTTACTGTTGATGCAGACCAGGCACATATTGCAGACATGACCTTCACTGCGGAGGACATAGAAAGAGCCATAAAGGAATTAAAACCTAACTCAGCAGCTGGTCCAGATGGGGTGCCAGCTATTCTGCTCCTCAAGTGTGGAAAATTGCTGGCACATCCACTACAGAAACTGTGGCGGTGCTCCCTTGATACCGGAGTGGTCCCAGAGCAGCTCAAAAAAGCCAACGTGTGCCCAATCTATAAAGGCGGTGACAGAAGCGATCCAAAAAACTATAGACCAGTAGCCCTTACATCTCACCTTGTCAAAATCTTCGAAAAATATGCCAGGAACAATATTATTAAATATATGGAAGATCACCAACTACTAAATGAAAATCAACATGGCTTCAGAAAGGGAAGGTCTTGCCTATCAAAACTCTTGGCACATTATGATTGGATACTACAGAACCTGGCCGAGGGAAAAAATGTGGATGTCGTGTTCCTTGACTTTGCCAAAGCTTTTGACAAGGTGGATCACGGCATCTTACTCCACAAAATCAAAAGCCTCGGCATTACAGGAAAACTGGGAGTGTGGATTCATGCCTTCCTCACGGGACGACTCCAAACTGTCACAGTGGCCGGACACAGATCAGAGGCATCTAAGGTAATCAGTGGAGTACCACAGGGATCAGTGTTGGGCCCTCTTCTCTTCCTGATCCACATGGGAGACATTGGCGGTAGGGTGGGGAGTTCATTCCTCTCTTCGTTTGCTGATGACACCACTGTGAGTCTCCCTGTTACCACTGTGGAAGATGTATCACACCTTCAACAAGCCCTCGACTATGTATATGAATGGGCAGCAACAAGTAACATGACCTTTAATGAAAACAAATTTGAAATGTTGAGGCATGGACCAAACCAGAACATCAAGGAAACTACAAATTTACATACAGAAGGGGGCCAGGAAATCTTATCTCAGCCACATGTTAAATGCCTGGGAGTAAACCTCAGTGATGACTGCTCCTTCAGCTACCACATTGCTGAGATAGTGAGGAAAACCAAGGGCATGGCAAGCTGGGTCCTCAGAACATTCACCACCAGAGAGAAACACACAATGCTGACCCTGTGGAAGACATTAATACAACCTCTGCTGGACTACTGCAACCAGCTGTGGTCACCCCACATGAGACGCGACATCCAACAGTTGGAAGGAGTACAACGGTCCTTCACAAGACAGATAGAAGGAATGAGGGACCTCAGCTACTGGGACAGACTCAGGGAGTTGAGGTTGTACTCCCAACAGCGTAGAAGAGACAGGTACCGCATCATATACTTGTGGAAGATCCTAGAGGAACAGGTACCCAATCCCGCACCCCAAACACTACACTCATATACCAGTGAGAGGACAGGGAGGAAGTTGGTGAGGAAAAGCCTTCCAACAACAGCACCACAAAGGATCAAGACCCTGATGACATCCAGCCTAATCCATGAGGGTGCAAGGGTCTTCAATGCTCTCCCAAAACAAGTGAGAGAAACCACTGACTGCCCGGTTGAGAAGTTTAAGTCTGGCTTGGACAAATTCCTTCAAGTAATACCAGACGAGCCTCCAGTATTGGGTTATACTGCAACATGCCGGAACTCCAACTCAATACCAGATCAAGTGGACCAGAAGAAAAGGGACACCAGATTTGGGTGCAGCGGTGGATCACCATGGCTGTGAGGCAGGGCCTCTAAACTATTCCAAGTAAACTCCAAGTAAAGACACACAACCCAAGTCCAAGTCCTGTGTTTACATGTGTGTGTGTGTGTGTACATGTGTGTGTGTTTACCAGCATCACACCATCATCTCAATAGTTCTGCATCATTATATAACATCATTAATAACTACAAGATCAACGAAGAGCCGGAAATAATATAATAACTACGTAATTATAGGTAAGGTAAAATTTTACATCTTCACCATAATGGAGTGTGTTTATTTCTTCTTCTTTTGATATATTTCACTTAATATCGCTTTGTAGGTCGTCTCACGTCTACTTCTTCCTTCTATATATTTCTATAGATTTTGCTGCTCAACTTTGCTCAGTCAGTCTCTTTCTCCTTTCCCAACTCTGCAGCAAAAACTTGTGACTCATACGCTGTAACCAGTGGTGTGCCCCAAGGCTCCGTTTTGGGGCCACTGCTGTTTCTTTTATATGTAAATCATGTTACCTCTGATGTGTCTTGCAATTTCAAACTTTTTGCCGATGATTTAAAACTATATGTCCAAATAAGACACTCCACTGTAAGTGAGGCTCTTAGGGGTCTTACAGAAGGTCAAAGAGATATTGATGTGATTGTGTCAACTGCTGAATCCTGGGGACTAAAAATGAATGTAAACAAATGTGCAGTATTAAGATTTCAGAGAGGATCATTTGACTGGAACCTTATGGGTCCACACTCTAACTATTACTTACATGATGCACCAATTAGGTTTGTCCAAGCTTTCTCTGACCTGGGAATAACAGTTGACAACTCACTGAAATTTCACCAACACATTCATAACATTGTTTCCAAGGCTGCAGCCTTGGCTAATAGTTTGTTAAAGGCCACTGTGTGTCGCTCTCCATCATTCATGGTCAGTCTTTATAAAACCCACATCAGACCTCTTGTGGAGTTTTCTTCGTGTCTGTGGTTCACTGGATATGCGGGCGACAACAAACTGCTTGAGTCTGTACAGAGGAGATGGACTAAACGCATTCAGGGCCTCCACGACATGAGTTATTCAGAAAGACTGACCCAGCTGAACCTATACTCTGTAAAAGGAAGGCTTCTTCGAACAGATCTGATCAAATATTGGAAAATTCTACATAGAAAATCAGCCATACAGCCCGAGACTCTGTTTGTACTTGCCCCATCAGTGGGCACGCGAGGTCACGCCTACAAACTCTTCCCAACTCACCACAACTTGGAATCAAGACACAGATTTTTCTCCCAGAGACGCATCCTTCTCTGGAATTCTTTGCCTGCCCAGGTCACTGAAGCTGACGCATTGATCCCATTCAAACGGCTACTTCATAATGCTTTAGGTAACTTATTATTCAAATTCAACGATTAATTGTACTTGAACGTCTTTTAAATGCTGCAAATGGTGAACACAATCCAGCCATTACTATTTAAGACAGTATTGTAGATCGTATATCACTTGGTCTGGCACACCAGCAGCTCTGGGCTCCCCTCTCTAACTATTTCTTACAGCCTTCTGCTTACCTAGTGCTATACTTCATAATGCAAGGGAGCCAACCAGGTAAGTCAACCAGGTAAGAGTACACTTCACCACTCTTTCAGTTTCTTTGTCTCCATGCAATCCCAGTACAGTGGTGATTCCTCTATCCACTTCATCTAGTCTCTTGCTCCATTCTCCCCCCCCGCAATAATCTCTGTAATTCCTTCTACCAGCTGTCTTCTCTCTTCTTCGTATCAATCACAAACCACTACTTGGTTTACTTGGTTTACTTGGTTTACTTGGTATCGTTTAGAGGTCTGTGCCTCACAGTCGTGGTGGTCCACCGCTGCTTCCAGACCAGGTATCCCGAATCATTAGGGCCACCTGGTCTGGCACCGAGTTTGATGTCCTGCAGATTGCCGTGTAGCCTGGCACTGCAGGTTCATCAGGTACTGTCTTGAGGAATTTATCCAGGCCAGACTTGAATTTGTCTACCGGGCAATCAGTGATGCCCCTCACTTCTTTGGGAAGGGTATTGAAAATTCTTGGCCCGTTATGAGTGAGGCTGGAGGCCAGCAGGGTCTTGATTTTGTGAGGGGCACTGGATGGCAGGCTCCTCCTGACACACTTGTGGCCTGTCCTTCCATTGACTTGGGCTTGTATTGTTGAGGATGTGGGGTCTGGGATTTGTTTCTCCAGCACTTTCCATAGGTATATGGCCCGGTATCTGTCCCGTCTTCTTTGTTGGGAGTACAGACCCAGTTTCTGGAAGCTGCCCCAATAGTGTGTGTCCCTCAGTCCACTGACCTGTCTTGTAAAGGTCCTTTGCACTCCCTCCAGCCGCTGTATGTCCCCAGGCTTGTGTGGTGACCACAGCTGGCTGCAATAGTCCAGAATGGGTTGTACCCATATGTTCTACCGTTTCCTTCACTCCCTCACATAATCCACAACTCTGCTTCTGTTCATCCCTATTTCTGCCATTCAGTTCTAACGTGCCTGTCCTTGCCTTAAACAGTAATTGACTTCCCCAATCCCCTACGTGTCTGTGTCTTGGAACTATACGTCATCCACTCCCTACTTTTGGTCATAGAGAACATTTGATAGCTTCAATATTAACCTAACCTAACATAACCTATATTAACCAAACCTTAACCTACATTGACAAATAACAGAACCTTGTTCAAACAAAACTAAACTTTATTTTTCGAAGAGAAGGTCTCACAGAAAACATGGAAAACATGGACTTGTATGGGGGCTTGTAGGGGGACTAAAGGGGACTTGTATGGGGTGAAGGGGACTTGTATTGGGTGAAGGGCTTGTATGGGTGAAGGGGTCTTGTATGGGGTGAAGGGGTCTTGTATGGGGTGAAGGGGTCTTGTATGGGGTGAAGGGGACTTGTATGGGGTGAAGGGGACTTGTATTGGGTGAAAGGGTCTTGTATGGGGTGAAGGGGTCTTGTATGGGGTGAAGGGGACTTGTATGGGGTGAAGGGGTCTTGTATGGGGTGAAGGGGTCTTGTATGGGGTGAAGGGGTCTTGTATGGGGTGAAGGGGCTTGTATGGGGTGAAAGGGCTTGTATGGGGTGAAGGGGTCTTGTATGGGGTGAAGGGGTCTTGTATGGGGTGAAGGGGTCTTGTATGGGGTGAAGGGGTCTTGTATGGGGTGAAGGGATCTTGTATGGGGTGAAAGGGACTTGT
>JAPQNM010000026.1:4851261-4868761 GCA_029783475.1 Metacarcinus magister
TTACTCTTGTTGTTGTTGTTGTTGTTGTCTGTTTGTTTTTGTTATTGTTGTTTTTGTTCACCTCTCACTCTCTCCCTCACGCCCTCCCTGAAAAAAAAATGAGAATAATACATTTAATTTATTTTTTCATTTATTTTCGCATTTGTATGAAGGCAGACCAACAACACAACCTAACCTAAACTATTACTACTACTACTACTATTACTACTACTATTACTACTACTATTAGGAGGAAAGCAAAAACCATGTCTAGTAGAATAATTATAATGCTATCTTAATTACGTCCTTTTAATTAACCCCTCCCCCCCAAAAAAAAAAAAGGTGCAAATCCTAGCATCCTTGTACCATAAATTAACTCTCAAACACACAACGTAAGTGAAGGAAGGAAGGAAAATACTTATAAAATCACTGACCTACCATAGATTACCTACTTTAAACACTATATATAAATGAAGTAAGGAGTAAATACCTATAAATTCAGCGATCAGAGGCAACCAGCGTCTGCCGGCACACCACACACCCTTACACGTCGACGTCCGGCTGACTACTGCCGCGTGTTTTTTTTTTATAGGACCTAGACTCAAGTGTTTCGGACGGTTCATGAAGCTGCGAGAAGGCGAGTGAGTATGAAGCCTCGAGGTGGTTAGGTAAGTTGCTGAGTGTGATCATCTCGCCCGTGTGTGTGTGTGTGTGTGTGTGTGTGTGTGTGTGTGTGTGTGTGTTTGTTTTAGTGTGCGATGCGTAATAATACTAAACAATTTCACTGATTAAAATATTATCACTGTTGCCTTGGCGTTGAACATTATTATTACGCGCTATCACAAGGTCAGGACGAAACACAGTGAAAAATATAACTCACAGGCGGATGCACACACACACACACACACACACACACACATGTAACACAAAACGTCCCTGTGTCGCTGTAGAGTTTTATTTCCACTTTATTTAGTTTCGTGTTTTACAATCAAGGTTGTGTGTGTGTGTGTGTGTGTGTGTGTGTGTGTGTGTGTGTGTGTGTGTGTGTGTGTGTGTGTGTGTGTACATCTATTACACTCAATCTTTTTTCCCGTCTGTCTGTCTATCCATTTATCAGCTTGCTTCTCTTTGATAGCGGGTCCGCGAAATTAGTGGTATATGCAGCTGATTTTCGTGAGAGCCATCTACTGGTTGACTGTCATTGTGTCATCCCCACCTCCCGAGGAAAATTTCCATCTCGCTAGTTAGGTTTGTCCCGCCGTCTGTAGAGACCGATCCTGGTGCACCCCATCACTGAAAGTACTGGCGGAATACTGACGACAGCCTGTTCGATGTGGCCCCACTGGGGAAGTGTACTAACTCCAGCCACACAGTAAGCTTATCGGCATAAGCCAAGTACATTTGCCCCTCAAGCTGGAGTAAGTCTGGCGCCGTGAGTTGAAACGGGTATTGAGGCGAGGGTGTCGGAGTGATAGACGAGTGTGTGGGAGGAGGTGGTGAGGGGAAGGAGCTAATCTAACATCATAAATATACCTGAATAGGAATTATAATAACAGTATTAGTGTATGGAACAGTACAAGAAATGTAGAAGGTATAATATGAGAACGCTACGAGACATAAAATTACTTCCTAAGCAGGAAATAATATGAAATTAAAATAATAAGGTGAGGGTGGGTGGCGAGGCGGTATTATGGGGAGGAGCTATTGTATATATCTCGTATCGCAGAGGCAGACCCAGTTCTGTTAAGTAGTCAAGGATGTATAACATGCGCCGCGCTCTGATCATTACTGCCTAACACCCTAAATTATGAGTTCCTGTTGACCGACCAAGAGGTTTCGGTGGTCACAAGAGGAGTAAATTCGGCCAAAAGATGAAGAAAATCAGCCAGACTGCATCCATAGCTCCCAAAGTGAGAAAAATTGTCAATAACAATTCATAAATGGAGTTACTATCCTTGAAAATAGAGGAGGAAAGGCGAGGCGGCGGGGAGATGGAGGGAGCGGGAGATGTGTGTGTCTCGCAGAGCCCAGCCAGCAGCCAGCAGCACCCTCAACACACCCCAGTTTCTGTCAAGCAGTCATAGGGGTATGTAGTGCGCCCCGCTGGTCCTCGCTGCCTAATTATTTACAATAATTTTATTTTAGTTGCATGTTATCATTGTGTATGCATTTTGTTTATGTATTTTACTCTCTCTCTCTCTCTCTCTCTCTCTCTCTCTCTCTCTCTCTCTCTCTCTCTCCTCTCTCTCCTCTCTCTCTCTCTCTCTCTCTCTCTCTCGGCAACTACACAAGCCTTCATCGTTCCTCCTCTTAATACTTAGACAGCCTCGTTAACAGCAGACGTTGTTTTAAGCTTTTTCAGATATTCCCCGCTTCCTAAACGCCTCCAACCCACGAACAACGTTAAAGGAGGGGGGGGGGATGCAAGGTAATAATAGGTAGTGGAAAGGTATAAGGGGGAAGGGGAGGGAAGGGGGTAGGAGGGAGAGATAGGCAAGATATAGTAGTGTGTTAGTTAGCTAGAAAATATGGCAACTTCTACTACTACCTATTACTGCTACTACTATTACTACTACGAAAATAGCATTTGCACCTCGCCCAACCTCAGATTTTTGGTAATAGAAAACATTCGATATCTTTTAAATTAACAAAACATAACCTAACCTATATTAACCTAACCTTAATAACCTATATAGACAGATAACAACCTCTTTACAGGGTCCGATGACAAGCGGAATATTTATATATATATATATATATATATATATATATATATATATATATATATATATATATATATATATATATATATATATATATATTTTACGTATTTTTGTTGTCCCTTGGCAAGTACCCTTTTAATGCAAGAAAAAGAAAAATATAAATAAAACAAAACTTACCTTTATTTTCAAACAAGCTCCGTCCAATCTCTCCCACATTATCCTCTTGCAGTTTATTGACCGTAACTTCGCTTGTACGTGTTAGGGATTCTATCTTGTATAACACTACGGCCTTTACAACACACTCTCTTCTTCCTAGGACAACAACTGGTGTAGAATCACGTGTGGACCTCAAATACGTACTCACAAAACATGGAATATCTCAGAAATAAGGAAAATCTTCTCAGCTCAGAATGTATCAGGTAATGTAAAGATATATCAATTGTCTATACGTAGCATTATGGTCAAGATGTCAATTAATACTCAAAGGTTACTGACACAAACTATATTTACTTCTAATAATGTCTAGAGGGTAAATAATAAGCCCTTCAAGTCAATCTCGCATTAAAAAAACAAAAAAATAACGAAAATAAACGCATATGAATTGCAACCAAGTCAATAATTACTAATAATTCACTATATCAACTTAAGAACTAAAAAACAATAGTAGTAAATGTTCTTCATAATAAACAGTCATCAGTAGTCGAAGATGTAGTAGTATTGCTGTAGTAAGAAGTAATATCCTTCACCCTTGGAGAGACACACACACACACACACACACACACACACACACGAGGCAGAGAAGTGTGAGGCGAACTGATATCAAACAAAATAACCGTGAAAATATAACGAGGCAGTTTAAATACCCTCTGAATGAAGCCCGAGGAGGAGGAGGAGGAGGGGGGGGAGGAGGAGGAGTAGTACTTCACTCGTTACTGTTGCCTTGAGAAACGTGCAACTTTCACCTCCTGTTCATCCCTTGCTATCTTCTGTTGATATAAAAAAGTGTTTGTATATTGTTTCCCAACCCTGATCTCCCTTCCTCTCTCCCTCCTTCCCTCCTTCCTCTCTCCCTCCTTCCCTCCTTCCCTCCCTTCCTCCCTTCCTCCCTCCCTCTCTTCCTTCCTTCCTTCCTTGGCCAATATGTGAATCTTTATTTACGTGTTTCCATTCCCTATCTTCGCCTATTTCCTTTTATATTGAACATTTATTCATCTTTCCTTCATTCCCTCGTTTGCTTGTTTGTGTATTTGTTTGTGTGTTTGTTTTCTGCAATATAATGAGGAAGATTGTTTTTCTCATTCTTTTTTTTTATCCTATTTTGGTAGCAATGCAATTTTTCTCCTTTGGTTCGTTTTCTTGTGTCATGTGTGTGTGTGTGTGTGTGTGTGTGTGTGTGTGTGTGTGTGTGTGTGTGTGTGTACTGTGTTTACGTTTATGTATGTACGTTTATCTTTCTAGTTGTCCTTTCTCTCTCTCTCTCTCTCTCTCTCTCTCTCTCTCTCTCTCTCTCTCTCTCTCTCTCTCTCTCTCTCTCTCTCTCTCTCTCTCTCTCTCTCTCTCTCTCTCACTTACCATTAGGCGTGGGCGATGCTGCTTCTGTGGTGGAGGCGTGCGTGGCGGTGCCCTACGAGATAGAGATTGAGATAGAGATAAAAATAGAGATAGAAATAGAGAGATAGAAATCTAATATATATATATAATTGTCAAATTATGTGTGTGTGTGTGTGTGTGTGTGTGTGTGTGTGTGTGTGTGTGTGTGTGTGTGTGTGTGTGTTAGCAGTAAAACCTATCTAAATGTGGTCAGATCGAGCTGAAACTTGGAAGGGGTACTCAGTGGGACACCCTTTGTGTCTTCCCGGGGTCAACGTCGGGTACTCTGTTAGTAGATATATAAAGATAGAGAGAGAGAGAGAGAGAGAGGGAGGGATAGAGATAGATAAATAGATAGATAGATAGATAGAGAGCGAAATAGATAGATAGAGATAGGAAAAAAATAGAGATAGATAGATAGATAAATAAATAAATAGAGATAGATAGAGAAAAAGATAGATAGAAATACAGATACAGAAAGAGAGAGAGAGAGAGAGAGAGAGAGAGAGAGAGAGAGAGAGAGAGAGAGAGAGAGAGAGAGAGAGAGAGAGAGAGATATATATATATATATATATATATATATATATATATATATATATATATTTCAATATATATATATATATATATATATATATATATATATATATATATATATATATATATATTTTCAGGGTAGTAGCCCGGTAGTAAGAGATTCACTGACGTCACGCCACGAGTGACGTCACGATGCTTGACGTACTCGCCAGCCAATCACAACACTGTTTACAAAACACAGCAACCAATCCCGAGCCATCCACGTTATCAGTGTTTACAAACACAACAGTCTCTTCACTCTTGTGTCTCTCGTCCGACAGACAAAAAACATGGCAGAACCTGCTCGCAAAAAGCCTCGTAGGCTAAATTTGAGCGAGGCAGAGCTCATGACCATAGTAGAAGAGGTTAAGAAACATGAGCATGTGGTCATGGCCAAGTTTGACAGCAAGGTGACCGCACAAACAAAAACCATTTGCTTGGCAAGAGATCACGGATTGCGTGAACTGTGTAAGCAGAGTTCATCGCACTCCCTGATGATGTCAGAAACAAATTCAAAGATCAGAAATCAATGGTAAAGAAAAAATCAGGTCAACTATTTCAGGAAAGCAATCAGTCAGGTAAGAATAAGTTGTGTTCATGCATTTCGTTATAACTTAATGATGTACTTCTTTTACACATATCTTCCACTAACGTTCAATCCTCTTGAGGTATTTGGTTATAATTATATTACACGACGGTCGTGCGAATAGTAAACAAATTTGTTTTTATTCTGCCCTACCCTAGTTAGGAAGAAGTAATGAATTTTAAGAAAAATATACGCCCGCTAAATAAAGAATGGTATTTCTTTATAACTAGGCTACTGCTCCACCTCTTTCTTTTTTCTCTCTTTCCCTACATATTAAGCATAGTGTACTCAACACATCTGTGAAGATTAGTTGGTGCTCACCATTATTTACATAGCAAAACGTCTGTGAAGTGATGTTAGGTTATGTTAAGTTAGGTTGGTTAGGTTATGTAAAGTTAGGGTAGGTAACGGTTGTTAGGTTAGGTTACGGTTAGGTTAAATTAGGTACCCTAACAACCGAACATAACCTATCTTAATATAACCGTAACCTAACCATAACTTTACATAACCTAACCAACCTAACTTAACATAACTTAACATCACTTCACAGACATTTTGCGAGGTAAATAATGGTGAGCGCCGCCTGAAACCTTCACAGATGTGTTGAGTACACTATGTATAGTATGTAGGGAAAGAGAGAAAAAAGAAAGAGGTGGAGCAGTAGTTGTAAAGAAATACCATTCTTTATTTATCGGGCGTATATTTTTCTTAAAACTCACAACTTCTTCCTAATTAGAGTAGGGCAGAATAAAACATGTGATTGTCCCACTTAGAAAAATTAAATTAATGAATACATAGCCATAAATGCGTCAAACTTAACCCCTCTACTCCTGCTACACAAATCCCGAGCTAATATTATGTAGTACATGCTTTTCATCATTGTTATCAGCCTTATGTGGTCCCAAAAAATTAAAGTTGTAAACTACTAACTAATTGGTGTTGTAAATTAGATTAATATTGAAATAAATATTGAAAAGAAATGTTGCTTTGTTGCTACATTGTATTTATAACAAATTCACATATTGTAATGTTTCCCATAGGTGGTGGGCTTCCTGCCGTCCCCAATAAACTCACCACAGTGGAGGAAGCATTCATGTACTTCCTGTCACCAACGTCATTTGCAGGCCTGCCAATACCTGACAGTCAGGACAGTCTAATTAGTAAGTCAGTGTAGAATTTTATAATGATCATACTATACACTTAAGTTGTTTGTACATTTATGATGTATATTGAAAAATAAATACTGAATTCACAACTATATAAGTGGTGTATGTAACGCTACAGTGTTTATAGTTATATGCAATCATGTATGCAGATTCTTGTTGTGTAAAATACATTTTGCTTATAATATGTTATTTCTTTTTTCTTCCAATAGACCTCCGCAGTGCTGCCACATCAGACCTCACCACTACTGCCAAAGCAGGCCTCAGCACCACTGCTGAAGCAGGCCAAGGCACCACTGCTGAAGCAGGCCAAGGCACCACTGCTGAAGCAGGCCTCGGCACCACTGCTGAAGCAGGCCTCGGCACCACTGCTGAAGCAGGCCAAGGCACCACTGCTGAAGCAGGCCTCGGCACCACTGCTGAAGCAGGCCAAGGCACCACTGCTGAAGCAGGCCAAGGCCCCACTGCTGAAGCAGGCACCACTGCTGAAGCAGGCCAGGCACCACTGCTGAAGCAGGCCTCGGCACCACTGCTGAAGCAGGCCAAGGCACCACTGCTGAAGCAGGCCTCGGCACCACTGCTGAAGCAGGCCAAGGCACCACTGCTGAAGCAGGCCAAGGCACCACTGCTGAAGCAGGCCAAGGCACCACTGCTGAAGCAGGCCTCGGCACCACTGCTGAAGCAGGCCAAGGCACCACTGCTGAAGCAGGCCTCGGCACCACTGTCACTGGATCATGGCATCCACTTCCATCAACTAGTGATGACACCAGTGACAGCATTATATTTGTTTCGGATGGGATTGAACATACAATACCAGTTCCACGGTATTGGAAATATCAATTTTGTTTTAACATTTTAAGTTGCATGTTAAAGTCATACAATTTATATACATACTTCTGTTTTCAAAGCTATATATTACAGTTAAATTTGCTTCAGTTAAATGTGTTCCTTAAATTAATCATACTAAGGATATAATTATGTTTTCCAACAGTGAAGCTGCTGTCGGAGGGGTTTGGTCCACCTGCAGATCAACACTGACCACACAGCCCGTTACTGCAAAGGCAAGGCAGATACCACTTCACTCACCATCACCATCACCCTACATTTATATATATATATATATATATATATATATATATATATATATATATATATATATATATATATATTATTTTTTTAATTACTGAATCCTAATTACAAAGTTTTATAACGTAGATGATTACTTTGAAGATTTAACAAATGGATGTTTTATTCATTTCAGGTTATGGAGATGACTACCGCCTGGTGCCGGAGGTTCTCCAAATGCAACAGGAGACCCGGGACCACATGTCCAATCTGGTGGATATCACGAAGAACCTGGTGGAGGTCCAGAAGGACATGGCGGGAGTTCTTAGGGAGGTCGTGCTCGAACTAAGGTCAGGAAAGAGGCACTTAGGGAGACTCATGCGGCACTGAAGGAGGTCATATCTGCACATAAATAAAGTTTTTATGTGTAGATATTGTGTTTCCTTAGTCGCCAGCTCCTCTATCTAAGTGTCTCTCCACTCTGAAACTCTGGCTATAAGGCTGCGTTTACACCAAACGAGTCAATTCGAGTCAAGTCACATAGTCTTGACTCTATATGACTCGCCAGTCAAGGGAACACAGCTTTCTAAGTAATTTTGCAGGAACCATTCACAGTAAGTGAGTCGAGTCATGCCCTTGGTGATTGGTTCCTACATAATTACTTAGAAAACTGTGTTAACTTGACTGTCGAGTCATATAGAGTCAAGACTATGTGACTTGACTCGAATTGACTCGTTTGGTGTAAACGCAGCCTTATAGCCAGAGTTTCAGAGTGGAGAGACACTTAGATAGAGGAGCTGGCGACTAAGGAAACACAATATCTACACATAAAAACTTTATTTATGTGCAGATATGACCTCCTTCAGTGCCGCATGAGTCTCCCTAAGTGCCTCTTTCCTGACCTTAGTTCGAGCACGACCTCCCTAAGAACTCCCGCCATGTCCTTCTGGACCTCCACCAGGTTCTTCGTGATATCCACCAGATTGGACATGTGGTCCCGGGTCTCCTGTTGCATTTGGAGAACCTCCGGCACCAGGCGGTAGTCATCTCCATAACCTGAAATGAATAAAACATCCATTTGTTAAATCTTCAAAGTAATCATCTACGTTATAAAACTTTGTAATTAGGATTCAGTAATTAAAAAAATAATATATATATATATATATATATATATATATATATATATATATATATATATATATATATATATATAAATGTAGGGTGATGGTGATGGTGAGTGAAGTGGTATCTGCCTTGCCTTTGCAGTAACGGGCTGTGTGGTCAGTGTTGATCTGCAGGTGGACCAAACCCCTCCGACAGCAGCTTCACTGTTGGAAAACATAATTATATCCTTAGTATGATTAATTTAAGGAACACATTTAACTGAAGCAAATTTAACTGTAATATATAGCTTTGAAAACAGAAGTATGTATATAAATTGTATGACTTTAACATGCAACTTAAAATGTTAAAACAAAATTGATATTTCCAATACCGTGGAACTGGTATTGTATGTTCAATCCCATCCGAAACAAATATAATGCTGTCACTGGTGTCATCACTAGTTGATGGAAGTGGATGCCATGATCCAGTGACAGTGGTGCCGAGGCCTGCTTCAGCAGTGGTGCCTTGGCCTGCTTCAGCAGTGGTGCCTGGGCCTGCTTCAGCAGTGGTGCCTTGGCCTGCTTCAGCAGTGGTGCCTTGGCCTGCTTCAGCAGTGGTGCCTTGGCCTGCTTCAGCAGTGGTGCCTTGGCCTGCTTCAGCAGTGGTGCCTTGGCCTGCTTCAGCAGTGGTGCCTTGGCCTGCTTCAGCAGTGGTGCCTTGGCCTGCTTCAGCAGTGGGCCGGGCCTGCTTCAGCAGTGGTGCCTTGGCCTGCTTCAGCAGTGGTGCCTTGGCCTGCTTCAGCAGTGGTGCCGAGGCCTGCTTCAGCAGTGGTGCCTTGGCCTGCTTCAGCAGTGGTGCCTTGGCCTGCTTCAGCAGTGGTGCCGAGGCCTGCTTTGGCAGTAGTGGTGAGGTCTGATGTGGCAGCACTGCGGAGGTCTATTGGAAGAAAAAAGAAATAACATATTATAAGCAAAATGTATTTTACACAACAAGAATCTGCATACATGATTGCATATAACTATAAACACTGTAGCGTTACATACACCACTTATATAGTTGTGAATTCAGTATTTATTTTTCAATATACATCATAAATGTACAAACAACTTAAGTGTATAGTATGATCATTATAAAATTCTACACTGACTTACTAATTAGACTGTCCTGACTGTCAGGTATTGGCAGGCCTGCAAATGACGTTGGTGACAGGAAGTACATGAATGCTTCCTCCACTGTGGTGAGTTTATTGGGGACGGCAGGAAGCCCACCACCTATGGGAAACATTACAATATGTGAATTTGTTATAAATACAATGTAGCAACAAAGCAACATTTCTTTTCAATATTTATTTCAATATTAATCTAATTTACAACACCAATTAGTTAGTAGTTTACAACTTTAATTTTTTGGGACCACATAAGGCTGATAACAATGATGAAAAGCATGTACTACATAATATTAGCTCGGGATTTGTGTAGCAGGAGTAGAGGGGTTAAGTTTGACGCATTTATGGCTATGTATTCATTAATTTAATTTTTCTAAGTGGGACAATCACATGTTTTATTCTGCCCTACTCTAATTAGGAAGAAGTTGTGAGTTTTAAGAAAAATATACGCCCGATAAATAAAGAATGGTATTTCTTTACAACTACTGCTCCACCTCTTTCTTTTTTCTCTCTTTCCCTACATACTATACATAGTGTACTCAACACATCTGTGAAGGTTTCAGGCGGCGCTCACCATTATTTACCTCGCAAAATGTCTGTGAAGTGATGTTAAGTTATGTTAAGTTAGGTTGGTTAGGTTATGTAAAGTTATGGTTAGGTTACGGTTATATTAAGATAGGTTATGTTCGGTTGTTAGGGTACCTAATTTAACCTAACCGTAACCTAACCTAACAACCGTTACCTACCCTAACTTTACATAACCTAACCAACCTAACTTAACATAACCTAACATCACTTCACAGACGTTTTGCTATGTAAATAATGGTGAGCACCAACTAATCTTCACAGATGTGTTGAGTACACTATGCTTAATATGTAGGGAAAGAGAGAAAAAAGAAAGAGGTGGAGCAGTAGCCTAGTTATAAAGAAATACCATTCTTTATTTAGCGGGCGTATATTTTTCTTAAAATTCATTACTTCTTCCTAACTAGGGTAGGGCAGAATAAAAACAAATTTGTTTACTATTCGCACGACCGTCGTGTAATATAATTTTAACCAAATACCTCAAGAGGATTGAACGTTAGTGGAAGATATGTGTAAAAGAAGTACATCATTAAGTTATAACGAAATGCATGAACACAACTTATTCTTACCTGACTGATTGCTTTCCTGAAATAGTTGACCTGATTTTTTCTTTACCATTGATTTCTGATCTTTGAATTTGTTTCTGACATCATCAGGGAGTGCGATGAACTCTGCTTACACAGTTCACGCAATCCGTGATCTCTTGCCAAGCAAATGGTTTTGTTTGTTTGTGCGGTCACCTTGCTGTCAAACTTGGCCATGACCACATGCTCATGTTTCTTAACCTCTTCTACTATGGTCATGAGCTCTGCCTCGCTCAAATTTAGCCTACGAGGCTTTTTGCGAGCAGGTTCTGCCATGTTTTTTGTCTGTCGGACGAGAGACACAAGAGTGAAGAGACTGTTGTGTTTGTAAACACTGATAACGTGGATGGCTCGGGATTGGTTGCTGTGTTTTGTAAACAGTGTTGTGATTGGCTGGCGAGTACGTCAAGCATCGTGACGTCACTCGTGGCGTGACGTCAGTGAATCTCTTACTACCGGGCTACTACCCTGAAAATATATATATATATATATATATATATATATATATATATATATATATATATATATATATATATATATATATATATATATATATATATATATATATATATATATATATCTATATATCTCTCTCTCTCTCTCTCTCTCTCTCTCTCTCTCTCTCTCTCTCTCTCTCTCTCTCTCTCTCTCTCTCTCTCTCTCTCTCTTTCTGTATCTGTATTTCTATCTATCTTTTTCTCTATCTATCTCTATTTATTTATTTATCTATCTATCTATCTCTATTTTTTTCCTATCTCTATCTATCTATTTCGCTCTCTATCTATCTATCTATCTATTTATCTATCTCTATCCCTCCCTCTCTCTCTCTCTCTCTCTCTATCTTTATATATCTACTAACAGAGTACCCGACGTTGACCCCGGGAAGACACAAAGGGTGTCCCACTGAGTACCCCTTCCAAGTTTCAGCTCGATCTGACCACATTTAGATAGGTTTTACTGCTAACACACACACACACACACACACACTCACACACACACACACACACACACACACACACACACACACACACATAATTTGACAATTATATATATATATTAGATTTCTATCTCTCTATTTCTATCTCTATTTTTATCTCTATCTCAATCTCTATCTCGTAGGGCACCGCCACGCACGCCTCCACCACAGAAGCAGCATCGCCCACGCCTAATGGTAAGTGAGAGAGAGAGAGAGAGAGAGAGAGAGAGAGAGAGAGAGAGAGAGAGAGAGAGAGAGAGAGAGAGAGAGAGAGAGAGAGAGAGAGAAAGGACAACTAGAAAGATAAACGTACATACATAAACGTAAACACAGTACACACACACACACACACACACACACACACACACACACACACACACACACACACACACACACACATGACACAAGAAAACGAACCAAAGGAGAAAAATTGCATTGCTACCAAAATAGGATAAAAAAAAAGAATGAGAAAAACAATCTTCCTCATTATATTGCAGAAAACAAACACACAAACAAATACACAAACAAGCAAACGAGGGAATGAAGGAAAGATGAATAAATGTTCAATATAAAAGGAAATAGGCGAAGATAGGGAATGGAAACACGTAAATAAAGATTCACATATTGGCCAAGGAAGGAAGGAAGGAAGAGAGGGAGGGAGGAAGGGAGGAAGGGAGGGAAGGAGGGAAGGAGGGAGAGAGGAAGGAGGGAAGGAGGGAGAGAGGAAGGGAGATCAGGGTTGGGAAACAATATACAAACACTTTTTTATATCAACAGAAGATAGCAAGGGATGAACAGGAGGTGAAAGTTGCACGTTTCTCAAGGCAACAGTAACGAGTGAAGTACTACTCCTCCTCCTCCTCCTCCTCCTCCTTCTCTTCCTCCTCCTCGGGCTTCATTCAGAGGGTATTTAAACTGCCTCGTTATATTTTCACGGTTATTTTGTTTGATATCAGTTCGCCTCACACTTCTCTGCCTCGTGTGTGTGTGTGTGTGTGTGTGTGTGTGTGTGTCTCTCCAAGGGTGAAGGATATTACTTCTTACTACAGCAATACTACTACATCTTCGACTACTGATGACTGTTTATTATGAAGAACATTTACTACTATTGTTTTTTAGTTCTTAAGTTGATATAGTGAATTATTAGTAATTATTGACTTGGTTGCAATTCATATGCGTTTATTTTCGTTATTTTTTTGTTTTTTTAATGCGAGATTGACTTGAAGGGCTTATTATTTACCCTCTAGACATTATTAGAAGTAAATATAGTTTGTGTCAGTAACCTTTGAGTATTAATTGACATCTTGACCATAATGCTACGTATAGACAATTGATATATCTTTACATTACCTGATACATTCTGAGCTGAGAAGATTTTCCTTATTTCTGAGATATTCCATGTTTTGTGAGTACGTATTTGAGGTCCACACGTGATTCTACACCAGTTGTTGTCCTAGGAAGAAGAGAGTGTGTTGTAAAGGCCGTAGTGTTATACAAGATAGAATCCCTAACACGTACAAGCGAAGTTACGGTCAATAAACTGCAAGAGGATAATGTGGGAGAGATTGGACGGAGCTTGTTTGAAAATAAAGGTAAGTTTTGTTTTATTTATATTTTTCTTTTTCTTGCATTAAAAGGGTACTTGCCAAGGGACAACAAAAATACGTAAAATAATATATATATATATATAATATATATATATATATATATATAGTATATATATATATATATATATATATATATATATATATATATATATATATATATATATAAATATTCCGCTTGTCATCGGACCCTGTAAAGAGGTTGTTATCTGTCTATATAGGTTATTAAGGTTAGGTTAATATAGGTTAGGTTATGTTTTGTTAATTTAAAAGATATCGAATGTTTTCTATTACCAAAAATCTGAGGTTGGGCGAGGTGCAAATGCTATTTTCGTAGTAGTAATAGTAGTAGCAGTAATAGGTAGTAGTAGAAGTTGCCATATTTTCTAGCTAACTAACACACTACTATATCTTGCCTATCTCTCCCTCCTACCCCCTTCCCTCCCCTTCCCCCTTATACCTTTCCACTACCTATTATTACCTTGCATCCCCCCCCCCTCCTTTAACGTTGTTCGTGGGTTGGAGGCGTTTAGGAAGCGGGGAATATCTGAAAAAGCTTAAAACAACGTCTGCTGTTAACGAGGCTGTCTAAGTATTAAGAGGAGGAACGATGAAGGCTTGTGTAGTTGCCGAGAGAGAGAGAGAGAGAGAGAGAGAGAGAGAGAGAGAGAGAGAGAGAGAGAGAGAGAGAGAGAGAGAGAGTAAAATACATAAACAAAATGCATACACAATGATAACATGCAACTAAAATAAAATTATTGTAAATAATTAGGCAGCGAGGACCAGCGGGGCGCACTACATACCCCTATGACTGCTTGACAGAAACTGGGGTGTGTTGAGGGTGCTGCTGGCTGCTGGCTGGGCTCTGCGAGACACACACATCTCCCGCTCCCTCCCTCTCCCCGCCGCCTCGCCTTTCCTCCTCTATTTTCAAGGATAGTAACTCCATTTATGAATTGTTATTGACAATTTTTCTCACTTTGGGAGCTATGGATGCAGTCTGGCTGATTTTCTTCATCTTTTGGCCGAATTTACTCCTCTTGTGACCACCGAAACCTCTTGGTCGGTCAACAGGAACTCATAATTTAGGGTGTTAGGCAGTAAGGATCAGAGCGCGGCGCATGTTATACATCCTTGACTACTTAACAGAACTGGGTCTGCCTCTGCGATACGAGATATATACAATAGCTCCTCCCCATAATACCGCCTCGCCACCCACCCTCACCTTATTATTTTAATTTCATATTATTTCTTGCTTAGGAAGTAATTTTATGTCTCGTAGCGTTCTCATATTATACCTTCTACATTTCTTGTACTGTTCCATACACTAATACTGTTATTATAATTCCTATTCAGGTATATTTATGATGTTAGATTAGCTCCTTCCCCTCACCACCTCCTCCCACACACTCGTCTATCACTCCGACACCCTCGCCTCAATACCCGTTTCAACTCACGGCGCCAGACTTACTCCAGCTTGAGGGGCAAATGTACTTGGCTTATGCCGATAAGCTTACTGTGTGGCTGGAGTTAGTACACTTCCCCAGTGGGGCCACATCGAGCAGGCTGTCGTCAGTATTCCGCCAGTACTTCCAGCGATGGGGTGCACCAGGATCGGTCTCTACAGACGGCGGGACAAACCTAACTAGCGAGATGGAAATTTTCCTCGGGAGGTGGGGATGACACAATGACAGTCAACCAGTAGATGGCTCTCACGAAAATCAGCTGCATATACCACTAATTTCGCGGACCCGCTATCAAAGAGAAGCAAGCTGATAAATGGATAGACAGACAGACGGGAAAAAAGATTGAGTGTAATAGATGTACACACACACACACACACACACACACACACACACACACACACACACACACACACACACACACACACACACAACCTTGATTGTAAAACACGAAACTAAATAAAGTGGAAATAAAACTCTACAGCGACACAGGGACGTTTTGTGTTACATGTGTGTGTGTGTGTGTGTGTGTGTGCATCCGCCTGTGAGTTATATTTTTCACTGTGTTTCGTCCTGACCTTGTGATAGCGCGTAATAATAATGTTCAACGCCAAGGCAACAGTGATAATATTTTAATCAGTGAAATTGTTTAGTATTATTACGCATCGCACACTAAAACAAACACACACACACACACACACACACACACACACACACACACACGGGCGAGATGATCACACTCAGCAACTTACCTAACCACCTCGAGGCTTCATACTCACTCGCCTTCTCGCAGCTTCATGAACCGTCCGAAACACTTGAGTCTAGGTCCTATAAAAAAAAAACACGCGGCAGTAGTCAGCCGGACGTCGACGTGTAAGGGTGTGTGGTGTGCCGGCAGACGCTGGTTGCCTCTGATCGCTGAATTTATAGGTATTTACTCCTTACTTCATTTATATATAGTGTTTAAAGTAGGTAATCTATGGTAGGTCAGTGATTTTATAAGTATTTTCCTTCCTTCCTTCACTTAGTTCAATGGCTGTAACTTACTTTGGGTTTTAACTTCATAGAGAAAACGGAATCCCTTTTAAGTTTTATGCATTAATAAGTCAAAATTGGATTAGTCTTTTCAGCTTTAGGTAAAAAAAAGTTCACACCATATTTTTTGCATTGATTTCCGTTTTGAATTTCCTGTATAATTGTTTTTTTTCTTTTAAATGGTTTGAATTCCCTTCTAAGTTATTTGAATTCCTTTTTAAGTGATTTGTTTCCCTTATAAGTGAGTTGGAATACCTTTTAAATGGTTTGAATTCCCTTCTAAGTTATTTGAATTCCTTTTTAAGTGATTTGTTTCCCTTATAAGTGAGTTGGAATACCTTTTAAATGGTTTGAATTCCCTTTAAGTTATTTGAATTCCTTTTTAAGTGATTTGTTTCCCTTATAAGTGATTTGGAATACCTTATAAATGGTTTGAATTCCCTTTAAGTGTTTTTATTTCTTCTTTTTTAAGTGCTTTATTTCTCTTGTAAGTGGTTTAAATTCACTTTAAAATGGTATAATTCCCTTTAAATGGTCTGTTTCCCTTTTAAGTGGTCTGTTTCCCTGTTTTAGTGGTCCATTTTCCTTTTTCCTCCTCCTCTTTCCTGGTTTCCATGTTGCAAGTGTGTCCTGTTGGTAAAGGACATTGCAAACTTTTCCTTGACCAAATATTAGTTGGGTTAATATTTTCCTTTTAAAGTTTTGAAAATCACTTAAGGTTCAGTGATTCAATATTTGTGGTGTTTGTGAGTGTGCTTGTGTTGTTTTCTCTCTCTCTCTCTCTCTCTCTCTCTCTCTCTCTCTCTCTCTCTCTCTCTCTCTCTCTCTCTCTCTCTCTCTCTCTCTCTCTCTCTCTCAAACACTTACTTATTCAATTTGTCTCCCTCTGTTTGCCTACTTCAGTCTGTGTTTGCCTGTCTTTCTGCCTCTCTCTATCTCTCTTTCTCTCACTCACTCTCTCACTCACTCTCACTCACTCTCTCACTCTCTTTCTTTTACTGCCTTACTCTCATTAGTGAACAAAAGCACTGACAAAGAGAGAGAGAGAGAGAGAGAGAGAGAGAGAGAGAGAGAGAGAGAGAGAGAGAGAGAGAGAGAGAGAGAGAGAGAGAGAGAGAGAGAGAAAGTACGTAGTTTGTCATTCTTCCCTTTCTCTCTCTCCCTCTCCTTACCTCCCTCCTTCCTTCCTTCCTTCCTTCCTTTTCCCTCTTCTTCTTTTCCTTCTTTCTCCTTTATCTTCCCTCCTTCCTTCCTTCTCCTTCTCTCCATTTTTCTCCATTATTCCTTTGATACATGGCAAGTGTC
>JAPQNM010000026.1:4876261-4878761 GCA_029783475.1 Metacarcinus magister
ACGGAAAAAACAATGAAAAAATGAGAAAAAAACACCGTAATTATTTGTTTACATCCAAGAGTGTTAATTATAGCGTGTTAGGTACAGTAATAGAAGTGTTAGGACATGGTGACCTACAAGGATAGAGATGAAGGTGAGTGTGTTGTGTTGTGAGTGTGTTTTGGTGAGCCTTTTAGCCGCCGCTGTCATGTCATACGAGTTACAAGAGAGAACTTAAATCATTCGAGGCGTCACTATAAAAAAAAAAAAAAAATTCTAAAACCTGCACCAAATAACAGGCGAGGCAAGTCCATCTGTGCCTCCATATGCCTACTGGTGCCAACGGTTAATGATATCAAAAATAAATAAATAAATGACAGGTGTGGCGTGACCCTGTGGTGTTGTGTGGTGGTGATGACACGCGGTGGTGATGACAACACGAGGTGGTGACAGGTGGTGGTGATGAAGCCGATTGAGTATAGAGGTCACCAAGGATTACATACAGATCCTTGGTGATGACGGAGCCGATATGGTGATGACAGGTATTGTTAGGCATTATTAAGTCTTTGTGGTGATGGTGGTGGTGGTGGTGGTGGTGGTGGTGGTGATGAAGACGCTTGGGTATGGTGGTGACCAGAGGCGGATCTAGAAGTGGATGAGATCAGTAAGAGTTGAGGATATCACAACACACGCTTTGGTAAGACGAGTCACTCATCCAACAGGAAGGTTCTGTAGCAAGCTTGACTCACACACACACACACACACACACACACACACACACACACACACACACACACACAGGAAGATCAGGTCCTATTGAGCTTAGGCTTGACAGCTTAACATGGCATGATTGGGTGGGACAAATTGGATTATGTAGAGTCATTAAGTCAATTTGTAGCAGATTTACAGGATTGACAAGTTTCCCGGAGTCATTAAGGCGGAGTGTGTGTGTGTGTGTGTGTGTGTGTGTGTGTGTGTGTGTGTGTGTGTGTGTGTGTGTGTGTGTGTTAGATTGAGTCGTATTTTACAACTCATCATTATTATTGTCATTATTATTATTATTGATCTTTTCTTCTTCATTTATTATTCTTCTTTTTTATTCTCCCTCTTCCTCCTCCTCCTCCTCCTCCTCCTCCTCCTCCTCCTCCTCCTCCTCCTCCTCCTCCTCCTCCTCCTCCTTCTAAAGCGTGATAAACATTCTCCCAAATCAATGTTATTTACAAGGATTCGTCGCCTACCTCGTTCATCTTCCCCTCCTTCTTCCTCCTCCTCTTCTTCTTCCTCCTCTCCTTCCCTACCTTCCACTCCCTACCATTCCTCTCCCCTTATCTCCCCTTATCTTCTCTCCCCTACCCTCGCCTCGCCTCCCTTTCCCTCCCTCCCTTCCCCTCCCCTTCCTTCCCATTTCTCTCCTCTCGCTCTCCTTAACGACATGACAAACGAGACAACTTTTCTCCGATGTGTCCGTGTGTGTGTGTGTGTGTGTGTGTGTGTGTGTGTGTGGTGTGTGTGTGTGTGTGTGTTTGTGTGTGTGTGTGTGTGTGTGTGTGTGTGTGTGTGTGTGTGTGTGTGTGTGGTGTGTGTGTGTGTGTGTGTGGTGTGTGTGTGTGTGTGTGTGTGTGTGTGTGTGTGTGTAGAAAAAATAAATATAAATAAATAAATGAAGGTATCAACAGCGCATTAAGTAAGCCGCGAGTATAAACAATAGAAGGACGAGAGAGAGAGAGAGAGAGAGAGAGAGAGAGAGAGAGAGAGAGAGAGAGAGAGAGAGAGAGAGAGAGAGAGAGAGAGAGAGAGAATCTATAAGAGAAATGATTAGTCCAACACTCTGGTTTATAACACTCTTACTCTTTCACTTTCTCATTTCTAACACACACCCAAGAGCCAAGTGTCAATGTTCAAGTGTCTTCCTCCTCCTCCTCCTCCTCCTCCTCCTCCTCCTCCTTTTCATCACTCTAGTATCTTCCTTCCTCACTCTACCTCCTCATTCTTCCTCAACAACACCCATTTACTCCCTCCATAACACTCATACACACAATTTTCCCCTCACTACTCCTCCTCCTCCTCTTCCTCTTCCTCCTTCTCCTCCTCCTCCTCTTCCTCTTCCTCTTCCTCTTCCTCCTCCTCCTCCTCCTCCTCCTCCTCCTCCTCCTCCTCCTCTTCTTTCTCCTTCTCCTCCTCCTCCTCCTCCTTAAAATGGTTTCCCCTTTACAACCTAATGGTTATACCTTGGTTCATGTTAATATTGGTTGTCATTCTAAATTCAACACAACTCCCTCAATACATCTTGTTATTGTCTATTCAAGATGTACAACTTTCAGTCAAATCATTGTTCACGTTTCTGTGACGGAATTTTTATTTATTTATTTATTTATTTTTTTGCCCGGTAATGTTGACCAAACATTCACGTAAAAAACATTGATGCCATTTTACTACAAAACTATTAGTCCTAGAGCATGTATGCTTATATACATATTTGTATAGCTCTACAAGGTATATCAGATGGTGTAATAATATTTCC
>JAPQNM010000026.1:4883761-4888761 GCA_029783475.1 Metacarcinus magister
ATATTAATGATAAAAATAAATATAATGATAAAATAAATATTAATGATAAAAATAAATATTAATGATAAAAATAAATATTAATGATAAAAATAAATATTAATGATAAAAATAAATATTAATGATAAAAATAAATATTAATGATAAAAATAAATATTAATGATAAAAATAAATATTAATGATAAAAATAAATATTAATGATAAAAATAAATATTAATGATAAAAATAAATATTAATGATAAAAATAAATATTATGATAAAAATAAATATTGATGATAAAAATAAATATTGATGATAAAAATAAATATTGATGATAAAAATAAATATTGATGATAAAAATAAATATTAATGATAAAAATAAATATTAATGATAAAAATAAATATTAATGATAAAAATAAATATTAATGATAAAAATAAATATTAATGATAAAAATAAATCTTAATGATAAAAATAAATATTAATGATAAAAAATAAATATTATTGATCAAAATAAATATTAATCATAAAAATAAATATTAATGATGAAAATAAATAGTTATGATAAAAATAAATAATGATAAAAATAAATTGATAAAAATAAATATTGATAAAAATAAATAATAATGATAAAAATAAATAATAACGATAAAAATAAATAATAATGATAAAAATAAATAATAATGATAAAAATAAATATTAATGATAAAAATAAATATTATTGATAAAAATAAATATTGATAAAAATAAATATTAATGATAAAAATAAATAATAATGATAAAAATAAATAATAATGATAAAAATAAATATTGATGATAATAAATAATAATGATAAAATTAAATATTAATGATAAAAATAAATATTAATGATAAAAATAAATATTAATGATAAAAATAAATATTAATGATAAAAATAAATATTAATGATAAAAATAAATATTAATGATAAAAATAAATATAATGATAAAAATAAATATTAATGATAAAAATAAATATTAATGATAAAAATAAATATTATGATAAAATAAATATTAATGATAAAAATAAATATTAATGATAAAAATAAATATTAATGATAAAAATAAATATTAATGATAAACATAAATAATGATAAAAATAAATAATGATGATAAAAATAAATATATGATAAAATAAATATTAATGATAAAAATAAATATTGATGATAAAAATAAATATTGATGATAAAATAAATATTGATGATAAAAATAAATATTAATGATAAAAATAAATATTGATGATAAAAATAAATATTGATGATAAGAATAAATAATGATAAAAATAAATATTAATGATAAAAATAAATATTAATGATACAAATAAATATTAATGATACAAATAAATATTAATGATAAAAATAAATATTAATGATAAAAATAAATATTAATGATAAAAATAAATATTAATGATAAAAATAAAAAATAATGATAAAAATAAATAATGATAAAAATAAATAATAATGATAAAAATAAATAAAATGATAAAAATAAATATTAATGATAAAAATAAATATTATTGATAAAATAAATATTATTGATAAAAATAAATAATAATGATGAAGATAAATATTAATGATGAAAATAAATAATAATGATAAAAAAAAATATTAATGATAAAAATAAATATTAATGATAAAAAAATATATTAATGATAATAAGAAATATTAATGATAAAAATAAATATTAATGATAAAAATAAATAATAGTGATAAAAATAAATATTAATGATAAAAATAAATATTAATGATAAAAATAAATGTTAATGATAAAAATAAATAATAATGATAAAAATAAATATTAATGATAAAAATAAATATTAATGATAAAAATAAATATTAATGATAAATATAAATATTAATGATAAATATAAGTATTAATGTTAAAAGTAAATAATGATAAAAATAAATAATAATGATAAAAATAAATAATAATGATAAAAATAAATAATAATGATAAAAATAAATAATAATGATGGAAATAAATAATAATGATAAAATTAAATATTAATGATTAAAATAAATATTAATGATAAAAATAAATACTAATGATAAAAATAAATATTAATGATAAAAATAAATAATAACGATAAAAATAAATAATGATAAAAATAAATAATAATGATATAAATAAATAATAAGGATAAAAAATAAATATTAATGATAAAAATAAATATTAATGATAAAAATAAATATTAATGATAAAAATAAATATTATTGATAAAAATAAATAATAATGATAAAAATAAATATTAATGATAAAAATAAATATTAATGATGAAAATAAATATTAATGTTAAAAATAAATATTAATGATAAAAATAAATATTAATGATAAAAATAAATAATGATAAAAATAAATATTAATGATAAAAATAAATAATAATGATAAAATTAAATATTAATGATAAAAATAAATATTAATGATAAAAATAAATATTAATGATGAAAATAAATATTAATGATGAAAATAAATATTAATGATAAAAATAAATATTAATGATAAAAATAAATATTAATGATAAAAATAAATATTAATGATAAAATTAAATATTAATCATACAAATAAATATTAATGATAAAAATAAATAATGATGATAAAAATAAATAATGATGATAAAAATAAATAATGATGATAGAAATAAATATTGATGATAAAAATAAATATTGATGATAGAAATAAATATTGATGATAAAAATAAATATTGATGATACAAATAAATATTTATGATAAAAATAAATAATAATGATAAATATAAATATTAATGATAAAAATAAATATTAATGATACAAATAAATATTAATGATACAAATAAATATTAATAATAAAAATAAATATTAATGATAAAAATAAATATTAATGATAAAAATAAATATTAATGATAAAAATAAATATAATGATAAAATTAAATATTAATGATAAAAATAAATAGTAATGATAAAAATAAATAATAATGATAAAAATAAATATTAATGATAAAAATAAATAATAATGATAAAAATAAATAATAATTATAAAAATAGATAATAATGATAAAAATAAATAATGATATAAATAAATAATGATGATATAAATAAATAATGATAAAAATAAATAATGATGATACAAATAAATATTGATGATACAAATAAATATTGATGATACAAATAAATAATGATGATAAAAATAAACATTGATGATAAAAATAAACATTGATAATAAAAATAAATAATGATGATAAAAATAAACATTGATGATAAAAATAAACATTGATAATAAAAATAAACATTGATGATAAAAATAAACATTGATGATAAAAATAAATAATGATGATAAAAATAAACATTTATGATAAAAATAAACATTGATAATAAAAATAAACATTGATGATAAAAATAAACATTGATGATAAAAATAAACATTGATGATAAAAATGATAAAAAAAAATATATATATATATATATATATATATATATATATATATATATTAATATAAAAAAAAATATTTAATATATATATATATATATATATATATATATATATATCTAATATAATAATATATATATATATATATATATATATATATATATATATATCTAATATAAAAAAAAATTTAATATATATATATATATATATATATATATATATATATATTTAAATTTTTTTTTATATTAATATATATATATATATATATATATATATATATATATATATATATATATATATATATATATATATATATACAGATGGGGTGTGACTGATTTGAAAAGGGGCGTGGTTAATGCTTGGATGCCCGGTAGTTGCCAATTTGTCGCTATAATTAATAATTTTTTGCGAATCCGAAAATACTTCGTAGTATTTTCGTCTAGATTCCCAATTATTTTTCGCTCACTATGCAGGGTCAAGCACCTCACAGGTTGTCGGAAACCTGGGTGGGAGGGTGGGCGGGATGGTTATTAGGAGGGTGGGTGGGCAGACTGGCAGTGGGCGTTATGGCGGGTGTTAAGGTGGGCGGCCCGGCGGGTTTTAGCGTGGGCGGCGCTGCGGGCAGTGAGGGCGGCCTGCAGACAGGTGTTGAGGGCTCCCGAGGCCCCTGTCACCTGGCGGCGGGGACCCTTGAGTGCCACGGTGCAGGACTCACGGTCCGTGGGGGGCGGCACCGTCACGCCCACGTCGGGATACTCCTTCAGGAGTGTCCTGAGGGTGGCGCCAGCGGGGCCCACCACGTCACGCCGCTGCCGTGGTGTGACTGCCAGCTGGGCCTCAATCACCTCCCCCTCGTGCAGCAGGGCCTTGAGGCGCGCCACGGTGCTGGCAACCTGCTGGGCGGGACCGCGCACCCTCACGGTGTCCGTCACTGTGTCCAGCGGCGGTGGCACCGTCACACGCACTCCCGGGAATTCGTGGAGCACCTGCTTGAGCGTGGCGCCGCGTGGCCCCACGATGCAGCGCCGCTGGTGAGGCGCCACGGCCAGCGTGGTGTCCAGCACCTCCTGCTTCCACGAGGCTCCAACACTGTTGTTAGCGGCCTTCGGGGCGCGCCGAGTGTTCCTGCGTGGAGCAGGAGTCTCCTTCTTGGGCGCAGCAGGCGCGGCAGGCGCGGCCTGCACCTCCACGGGCTGCAGCGCCTTCTCCTCGGTCACAGGTGGTAAGGCCTTCTGCTTCTGTGGCCGCTTCTTCTTGGTGCAGGCCACGGCCCAGCCCTCCGTGGGGGCGTCAAGGTCCTGGCCGTGAACGTGCATCACGCCAAACATCAGACCCACGTCCGCCTTGGCCCTGCAAGGCTTCCTTTTCTTCTTTTTCTTGTTTTGATCCTTGGTTACAGCCTCGGTGGCAGCGTCCTTGACGTGAGGCTCCTGTGGGAGTGTCAGGGACAACACTGCCTCCTCCTCCTCCTTCACACTCTCCTCGATGGCGTCCTCTTGAACCGCTCGGCGGTGTATCGGGTTGTCAGGGATGGCCGGGTGCCCCTGGTCATCATCCTCCAGGGCGGGGAGGATGGTTTCTTCCTCTTCAAAGCTAAAGTATTCT
>JAPQNM010000026.1:4894071-4915886 GCA_029783475.1 Metacarcinus magister
TATATATATATATATATATATATATATATATATATATATATATAATATATATATATATATATATATATATATATATATATATATATATATATATATATATCACCACAAACTTCAAATTTTGAATAAACATTCAATTCTTCGTTCAACTCCAAGGTCACTCTGTCCTCACGTGTTGGTATTGTCTGGCTGCACACACTTGGCCAGCTTTGGCCTTGGCCAGCCAGGCAATAGCAACACGGGAGGATTGGAGTTGAGGGAAGAATTAAATTTTGATTAAAAATTTGAGGTTTGTTATTAGGTTGGAGTTTAAAGCTACTTCAATATTTTGGTATCTTGGTTTATCAACTTGTGATAGAGTTAATATTCAAGTTGGAGTTAGTTACCTTCATGCCCGTAGGTCCGTAGGCCACGCCCCCTCATTATTTATGCATTTTGATTGGTGAAAGTGACAGCCAATCACCGTGATTGCCTGCAACCTAAACCAATCAAGATGAATAAATAATGAGGGGGCGTGGCCTACGGGCATGATGAGCTGCAACAGAGGGTATAAATAGAGGCCTCCCTCTGTAGTCTGTCATAATGAAAATGGATCTTGGACGAACAAGTCAGATCGTGAGAGCAGGCTGCTGCATGTTGGAGACCAGGGAGGGACGAGAATATCCCAGGAAGGTGAAGCTTTCCGTCGAGAAGCCAGGGTCCACCTTCTGGCTTCCCAGTGTACAGCGGTACAAACAGGTGGGGTTATTCACCTTCAAAAAGGTGAAGGTCGGTGAAGGCAAGCGACGCGCTACTTCGCGCCTTCAAACACTCGATATGAAAAGTCTTCTGAAGGCCCAATGGAGCTCCTTTGAGGCCAGGGTGAAGGTGAGTGTCACGTGGCACCGCGGAGGTAAGCAAGTCATCTTCGTACGCTTGCAGGACTTCCTCGGTCAACTGTTGACCGAGGATTCTTCGACTCAGATCTTTATCCTCCAAGTAAAAGAAGGAAAGGTTGTCATGTGGCATTGCAAGTCACTGTCAGGAGGGGAAGAATGCGATCACGTTGATGAGGAACAGGAAGCTAATGATGAACAAAACGAACACGTCACTACAGAGGGATCTGAAAGTACGAAGGACTCAGACCAAGAATACTTTAGTTTCGAAAAAGAAGAAAACAAAAGTTTGAGCGATGAAGAGTATGTTACTGACGAAGCGGATGAACAAGAACATAGTAACTCGGATGAAGAATACTTTAGCTTTGAAGAGGAAGAAACCATCCTCCCCGCCCTGGAGGATGATGACCAGGGGCACCCGGCCATCCCTGACAACCCGATACACCGCCGAGCGGTCAAGAGGACGCCATCGAGGAGAGTGTGAAGGAGGAGGAGGAGGAGGAGGCAGTGTTGTCCCTGACACTCCCACAGGAGCCTCACGTCAAGGACGCTGCCACCGAGGCTGTAACCAAGGATCAAAACAAGAAAAAGAAGAAAAGGAAGCCTTGCAGGGCCAAGGCGGACGTGGGTCTGATGTTTGGCGTGATGCACGTTCACGGCCAGGACCTTGACGCCCCCACGGAGGGCTGGGCCGTGGCCTGCACCAAGAAGAAGCGGCCACAGAAGCAGAAGGCCTTACCACCTGTGACCGAGGAGAAGGCGCTGCAGCCCGTGGAGGTGCAGGCCGCGCCTGCCGCGCCTGCTGCGCCCAAGAAGGAGACTCCTGCTCCACGCAGGAACACTCGGCGCGCCCCGAAGGCCGCTAACAACAGTGTTGGAGCCTCGTGGAAGCAGGAGGTGCTGGACACCACGCTGGCCGTGGCGCCTCACCAGCGGCGCTGCATCGTGGGGCCACGCGGCGCCACGCTCAAGCAGGTGCTCCACGAATTCCCGGGAGTGCGTGTGACGGTGCCACCGCCGCTGGACACAGTGACGGACAACCGTGAGGGTGCGCGGTCCCGCCCAGCAGGTTGCAGCACCGTGGCGCGCCTCAAGGCCCTGCCTGCACGAGGGGGAGGTGATTGAGGCCCAGCTGGCAGTCACACCACGGCAGCGGCGTGACGTGGTGGGCCCGCTGGGCGCCACCCTCAGGACACTCCTGAAGGAGTATCCCGACGTGGGCGTGACGGTGCCGCCCCCCACGGACCGTGAGTCCTGCACCCGTGGCACTCAAGGGTCCCCGCGCCAGGTGACAGGGGCCTCGGGAGCCCTCAACACCTGTCTGCAGGCCGCCCTCACTGCCCGCAGCGCCGCCCACGCTAAAACCCGCCGGGCCGCCCACCTTAACACCGCCATAACGCCCACTGCCAGTCTGCCCACCCACCTCCTAATAACCATCCCGCCCACCCTCCCACCCAGGTTTCCGACAACCTGTGAGGTGCTTGACCCTGCATAGTGAGCGAAAAATAATTGGGAATATAGACGAAAATACTACGAAGTATTTTCGGATTCGCAAAAAATTATTAATTATAGCGACAAATTGGCAACTACCGGGCATCCAAGCATTAACCACGCCCCTTTTCAAATCAGTCACACCCCATCTGTATGTATATATATATATATATATATATATATATATATATATATATATATATATATAATATATACTATATATACTATATATATATAATATTTAATTATATATATATATATATATATACTATATATATAATTACAATATATTAATATTATAATAATATATAGATTATATATATATATATATATCATATATCATATATAATATATATATATATATATATAATACATACAGATGGGGTGTGACTGATTTGAAAAGGTTAATGCTTGGATGCCCGGTAGTTGCCAATTTGTCGCTATAATTAATAATTTTTTGCGAATCCGAAAATACTTCGTAGTATTTTCGTCTAGATTCCCAATTATTTTTCGCTCACTCTGCAGGGTCAAGCACCTCACAGGTTGTCGGAAACCTGGGTGGGAGGGTGGGCGGGATGGTTATTAGGAGGGTGGGTGGGCAGACTGGCAGTGGGCGTTATGGCGGGTGTTAAGGTGGGCGGGCCCGGCGGGTTTTAGCGTGGGCGGCGCTGCGGGCAGTGAGGGCGGCCTGCAGACAGGTGTTGAGGGCTGCCGAGGCCCCTGTCACCTGGCGGCGGGGACCCTTGAGTGCCACGGTGCAGGACTCACGGTCCGTGGGGGGCGGCACCGTCACGCCCACGTCGGGATACTCCTTCAGGAGTGTCCTGAGGGTGGCGCCAGCGGGGCCCACCACGTCACGCCGCTGCCGTGGTGTGACTGCCAGCTGGGCCTCAATCACCTCCCCCTCGTGCAGCAGGGCCTTGAGGCGCGCCACGGTGCTGGCAACCTGCTGGGCGGGACCGCGCACCCTCACGGTGTCCGTCACTGTGTCCAGCGGCGGTGGCACCGTCACACGCACTCCCGGGAATTCGTGGAGCACCTGCTTGAGCGTGGCGCCGCGTGGCCCCACGATGCAGCGCCGCTGGTGAGGCGCCACGGCCAGCGTGGTGTCCAGCACCTCCTGCTTCCACGAGGCTCCAACACTGTTGTTAGCGGCCTTCGGGGCGCGCCGAGTGTTCCTGCGTGGAGCAGGAGTCTCCTTCTTGGGCGCAGCAGGCGCGGCAGGCGCGGCCTGCACCTCCACGGGCTGCAGCGCCTTCTCCTCGGTCACAGGTGGTAAGGCCTTCTGCTTCTGTGGCCGCTTCTTCTTGGTGCAGGCCACGGCCCAGCCCTCCGTGGGGGCGTCAAGGTCCTGGCCGTGAACGTGCATCACGCCAAACATCAGACCCACGTCCGCCTTGGCCCTGCAAGGCTTCCTTTTCTTCTTTTTCTTGTTTTGATCCTTGGTTACAGCCTCGGTGGCAGCGTCCTTGACGTGAGGCTCCTGTGGGAGTGTCAGGGACAACACTGCCTCCTCCTCCTCCTCCTCCTTCACACTCTCCTCGATGGCGTCCTCTTGAACCGCTCGGCGGTGTATCGGGTTGTCAGGGATGGCCGGGTGCCCCTGGTCATCATCCTCCAGGGCGGGGAGGATGGTTTCTTCCTCTTCAAAGCTAAAGTATTCTTCATCCGAGTTACTATGTTCTTGTTCATCCGCTTCGTCAGTAACATACTCTTCATCGCTCAAACTTTTGTTTTCTTCTTTTTCGAAACTAAAGTATTCTTGGTCTGAGTCCTTCGTACTTTCAGATCCCTCTGTAGTGACGTGTTCGTTTTGTTCATCATTAGCTTCCTGTTCCTCATCAACGTGATCGCATTCTTCCCCTCCTGACAGTGACTTGCAATGCCACATGACAACCTTTCCTTCTTTTACTTGGAGGATAAAGATCTGAGTCGAAGAATCCTCGGTCAACAGTTGACCGAGGAAGTCCTGCAAGCGTACGAAGATGACTTGCTTACCTCCGCGGTGCCACGTGACACTCACCTTCACCCTGGCCTCAAAGGAGCTCCATTGGGCCTTCAGAAGACTTTTCATATCGAGTGTTTGAAGGCGCGAAGTAGCGCGTCGCTTGCCTTCACCGACCTTCACCTTTTTGAAGGTGAATAACCCCACCTGTTTGTACCGCTGTACACTGGGAAGCCAGAAGGTGGACCCTGGCTTCTCGACGGAAAGCTTCACCTTCCTGGGATATTCTCGTCCCTCCCTGGTCTCCAACATGCAGCAGCCTGCTCTCACGATCTGACTTGTTCGTCCAAGGTTCATCTTCATTATGACAGACTACAGAGAGAGGCCTCTATTTATACCCTCTGTTGCAGCTCATCATGCCCGTAGGCCACGCCCCCTCATTATTTATTCATCTTGATTGGTTTAGGTTGCAGGCAATCACGGTGATTGGCTGTCACTTTCACCAATCAAAATGCATAAATAATGAGGGGGCGTGGCCTACGGACCTACGGGCATGAAGGTAACTAACTCCAACTTGAATATTAACTCTATCACAAGTTGATAAACCAAGATACCCAAAATATTGAAGTAGCTTTAAACTCCAACCTAATAACAAACCTCAAATTTTTAATCAAAATTTAATTCTTCCCTCAACTCCAATCCTCCCGTGTTGCTATTGCCTGGCTGGCCAAGGCCAAGGCCAAGGCTGGCCAAGTGTGTGCAGCCAGACAATACCAACACGTGAGGACAGAGTGACCTTGGAGTTGAGGGAAGAATTAAATTTGTATTCAAAATTTGAAGTTTGTGGTGATATATATATATATATATATATATATATATATATATATATATATTAATGTATATTTATATATATATATATATATATATATATATATATTAATGTATATTTATATATATATATATATATATATATATATATATGAATATACATATATATATATATATATATATATATATATATATATATATATTAATGTATATTTATATATATATATATATATATATATATATATAATGTATATTCATATATATATATATATATATATATATATATATATATATATTAATGTATATTTATATATATATATATATATATATATATATATATATATATGAATATACATATATATATATATATATATATATATATATATATATATATATGAATATACATATATATATATATATATATATATATATATATATATATATATTAATGTATATTTATATATATATATATATATATATATATATATATATATATATATACATATATATATATATATATATATATATATATATATATATATATATATATATATATATATATATATATATATATATATATATATATATATATATATACGGGAGCGGGAGAGCGGGAGCAGGAGAGCGGGAGAGCGGGAGAGCGGGAGAGCAAGAGAGCAGGAGCGTGGGAGCACGATAGCGAGAGCAGGAGCGGGGAGCGGGGAGCGGGGAGCGGGGAGCGGGGAGCGGGGAGCGGGGAGCGGGAGCGCGGGAGCATGAGTGAGAGCCGGAGCAGGAGAGCTGGAGCGGGAGAGCACGAGCGGGAGAGCACGAGCAGGAGAGGGTGAGGGTGAGGGTGAGGGTGAGGGTGAGGGTAAGGGTGAGAGAGAGAGAGAGAGAGAGAGAGAGAGAGAGAGAGAGAGAGAGAGAGAGAGAGAGAGAGAGAGAGAGAGAGAGAGAGAGCTCGGTTTTTATTAAAAAAAAAGACGATTTATGTTTAAAACTAATTCGAAGTAGTGAACATTTAATATGATTTTAGATAAAGATGACGTTAACAGGCAAGTTGATATTTTGACCTCTACTTTTATCGAATGTCTGGATGCTTGTGCTCCTTATGTCACTAAGGAGATAAAACGACCATTTGCACCATGGATGAAGGATGACCTAAAAAAAGCCATCAAACTAAGAAATGACACACAGAAAAAACTAAAGTCTGATAGAAAAAATGTTGCTCTAGTGGAACACTATAAGCGAGAGAAGAAAATAGTCAAAACTCTAATTGCTGAAACTAAAGCTAAACATTATAACAATAAATTTAATGAAAATAGAGGCAATATTGCCAAGACCTGGCACGCGCTCGCTCGCTCTCTCTCTCTCTCTCTCTCTCTCTCTCTCTCTCTCTCTCTCTCTCTCTCTCTCTCTCTCTCTCTCTCTCTCTCACACACACACTCACTCTCTCACACACTCACTCACTCACACACTCACTCTCTCACACACTCACTCACTCACACACTCACTCTCTCACACACTCACTCTCTCACACACTCACTCTCTCACACACTCACTCTCTCACACACTCACTCTCTCACACACTCACTCTCTCACACACTCACTCTCTCACACACTCACTCTCTCACACACTCACTCTCTCACACTCACTCTCTCACACACTCACTCTCTCACACACTCACTCTCTCACACACTCACTCTCTCACACACTCACTCTCTCACACACTCACTCTCTCACACACTCACTCTCTCACTCACTCACTCTCTCACACACTCACTCTCTCACACACCCACTCTCTCACACACTCACTCTCTCACACACTCACTCTCTCACACACTCACTATCTCACACACTCACTCTCTCACACACTCACTCTCTCACACTCACTCTCTCACACACACACTCTCACACACTCACTCTCTCACACACTCACTCTCTCACACACTCACTCTCTCACACACTCACTCTCTCACACACTCACTCTCTCACTCACTCACTCTCACACACTCACTCTCTCACACACTCACTCACACACTCACTCTCTCTCTCTCTCTCTCTCTCTCTCTCTCTCTCACACACACACACTCTCTCTCTCTCTCTCTCTCTCTCTCTCTCTCTCTCTCTCTCTCTCTCTCTCTCTCTCTCTCTCTCTCTCTCTCTCTTCTCTCTCTCTCTCTCTCTTTTCTTCATCGATTTACGAGCTAAAGGAACGATTCTCTAAGTTCCTTGCTGATTGTTTTCGTGGATTGCTTCGTGTTCTTTGACCTTCATGGCTTCAGATCTATGTTTTGCTTATTAAATTTCGCTTCAACAAAAATTTTCAACGCTTAATGCTTCACAGTTTGATGTTTAATGGATCAGAATTCACTCACTGTTGCTTCCTCTTTCCTCAACGATAATGTCAGTTTTAATCGTAGTTTTAATCGTAGTTTTAATCGTATAGTTTTAATTGTAATGAAGAATAGTTGATGATTTTGAGGAGACAGCCAAGTTACGCATCCTAGTTTTCTTTGTTTAATATCGTTTTCTATAACTTTCATGGTGAACAATAGTAGTTTTATTCTATTTTCTATAACACACGCTAGAGCAGGACGTAAAGCTGCCCACGAACGGTTGCTTACTAAGAAAACTCTCCTCCAGCTGTGAAAACCATTAAAGCGTGACTGATGACCGACCATAACAACTGGAATACCCAAACGAGGGAGTGGTAGTTTAGCTTCGTTAGAGTGGTACGAATCAGAGTGGTCGTGAGCCTAAACTACGTGTTGGGAAGCCAGTCTAACCTTGGTCGCTATCCTGGTTACATTACTTCCTGTACTCTGTAACTTGCACCTGTTCTCTTGTGTAAATGAGACACTAAGGGAACCGGGAAGAGGACAGGGAATCACTCAGTAAATAGCTTTAACGCGCCTCCTCTCCTCTCCTCTCCTCTATCTCACCTTATCAGGGTTTAGTTTTCCTTAGCCTGGGACCAGCACCTCTCAAGCCCATTCTCCTTAGGTCTCGGCGGCTCTAACACGTGGAAATGTTTTAACCCATAACTTAGGTCGCTGTCAGGGAAGAAATACACGAGGCACGGCAAAGATTTCGAGTAGTAGTAGTAGTAGTAGTAGTAGTAGTAGTAGTAGTAGTAGTAGTAGTAGTAGTAGTAGTAGTAGTAGTAGTAGTAGTAGTAGTAGTAGTAGTAGTAGTAGTAGTAGTAGTAGTAGTAGTAGTAGTAGTAGTAGTAGTAGTAGTAGTAGTAGTAGTAGTAGTAGTAGTAGTAGTAGTAGTAGTAGTAGTAGCAGTAGTAGTAGTAGTAGTAGTAGTAGTAGTAGTAGTAGTAGTAGTAGTAGTAGTAGTAGTAGTAGTAGTAGTAGTAGTAGTAGTAGTAGTAGTAGTAGTAGTAGTAATGTAGTAGTAGTTATTATTGTTGTTTTTTTCTTAGAAGGAGGAGCATTTTTATTTTTAGTTAGGTGAAGCAGTATTGTTATTAAGATTCTTTTGAACTGTATTCCCTTCTCTCTGACACTCCTTGAAGCCTTACCTGATCCAACTCTTCAGGCTCTGTCTATACCCATCCACCTTGCCTTCCTCTAAAAGTATTACATGCAATCTAACCCTAAAATAGCACTGATCTAATCCTTCAAACTCTCAATCTTTAAGCTTGTTAGCTAAGGCCTTTTAAGTCTAGTTTTAGTTAGAAGATTCTGAAGCAGACATCAACTAAGTATTCCATTAGATCGACAGTACATAATTCCCATATAATTATGTTATATTAAGTAGGAATGAAAGCATAACAAAGTACATTATTGAAAACTTTTACTGAAAAATACAGATTCATTCAGAAATACATTTAAGTCAACATTTGGTTTGGTTTCTGATTACAAACGTCTGTCTGTCTGTGTGTCTTGAGGCGCTTGACTGAAGACATCCTTGAGACAGTATTGGGAAGCTGCTCCTCCACGCTCACGCCGGGAGCAAACGTTGGCGCTGTTATAGGCGGCAGAACTACGGGAGAGGGTAGGGTGGGAGGGGCTTGGTTGTCCATACTTCATCCTCATTCACGATAAGAGGTACACACACACACACACACACACACACACACACACACACACACACACACACACACACACACACACACACACACACACACACGTATCTGTGACTGTAAGGAATTTTTGATTTTGTGGTCCGAAAATGTCCACCAAAATTGAGGTCGAATATGTTTTTGCCATTTTACTACGAAACTATTACTCTTACCGGAAAAAGGATTAGAAACAAAGTTATGCAACTTGAATAGATCTATCGATTGATGTCATCACCTTTCCAATATCTATTATACCTTTGGAGAAAAGTTAATTATTGTGAGCAAAATTAATGTTTTCTTTTTTCAATTCTTACATCTATACTTATGCTCCAATTCCATGTCACTATAGCTCAAAAGAACGGGCGTGTTCTGCTCTTTCTTTCATATTATATACTCCTTTTACGTAAACCTCATAGTTTTCGAGTTATTTCAAAATACATGATTTCTGCCAAAAAATCTGAGGTGGTAAGTAACCCTTGGAAATTTCATGAAAATTTCCACACCTCGGAATTTCATGAAAATTTCCACACCTCGGAATTTCATGAAAATTTGTACATAAAGGTTTTCGGTCATACTGAACACGAATCTGGACTCAGTTTCATCATTACTATAATATCAAACATTAAAAAAATATATATAAAAATAATCAGAGATACAGGAAATACTTTCATTATTCCCGTTACCATCACTTCATATTCATTATTATTATTATTATTATTATAGTATTTATTCATCATTATGGTGATGGTGGTGGTGGTGGTGGTGGTGGTGAGGGAAATTCTTACAACAATTTAATAGATAAAGATAATAATAATGTGTGTGTGTGTGTGTGTGTGTGTGTGAGAGAGAGAGAGAGAGAGAGAGAGAGAGAGAGAGAGAGAGAGAGAGAGAGAGAGAGAGAGAGAGAGAGAGAGAGAGAGAGAGAGAGAGAGAGAGAGAGAGAGAGAGAGAGAGAGAGAGAGATGGGGGAGGGTGTGAGAAAGAGAGAGAGAGGGGGGGGGGTATGTGAGAGAGTGAGAGAGGGAGAGGGGGGGGTGAGAGATAGAGAGAGAGAGATGATAATATTGATGATAATAATAGTAATTTTTTGGCTGTTTTTACTAATATATTTTCTCTCCCTTCCTTCCTTTCCTTCCTTCTTTCCTCCTTCCCTCCCTCTTTCTCTCCCTCCCTCCCTCCCTCCTTCCTTCCTTCCTTCCTTCCTTCCTTCCTTCCTTCCTTCCTTCCTTCCTTCCTTCCTTCCTTCCTTCCTCTCTCTCTCTCTCCATACACAAACTAACCTAACTTAACCTCACCTCACCTCACCTCACCTCACCTCACCTCACCTCTCCTCTTCCTCCTCCTCCTCCTCCTCCACAGGCACCACCACCACCACCACCACTTCCACCACCACCACCACCACCACTGCCACCACCACCACCAGCGCCACCTCCACCACCAGCGCCACCAGCATTGCCAAAGAAACATTTGTATTTACAGACTCAGAAGACCAATTATATCATTTTTCTGTGGAAGGAAATGTGATAAAAGATGGAAGTAAAGTCCCACCTGATGTACGTATTTGTGTGTGTGTGTGTGTGTGTGTGTACGCGTCTGTGTGTGTGTGTGTGTACGTTGTCTCTATCAATCTCTATCTCTCTCTCTAGTTTGATTTCTCTCTCTTTCTCTCTCTTTCTCTCTGTGTGTGTGTGAATTTTTGTGATGAAATATTATTATTATTATTATTGTTACACACCCGATCACCCTTACACCCCTACACCCCCCCCCATACACACCTATACACACCCATACACACCCTACACACACTATACACACCCTATTCTCACCCTATCCTCACCCTAACACCCTTTACACCCCACAGTCCTAGATAAACACCATAACCTCACCTAACCAAACCACTACTACCACCGCCCTTAACACCTCCCACACGTTACACCACGCCCCCTAACACGCCCACACCTCTACACCACCCTCCTAACACCCCCCCCTTCCCCCCCACACAGTCCCAGATGAGCAGTATCACCTCCATCGCCTGGAAGAGCCATGAAATCGTTTTAAGTGACTCGGACGGTAACTTAACAGTGTGGGATCTCAAGACTCGGATTTCCAGACATATATCAACGCACCGAGGATGGGTTTGCCCCTGGACGCGACAATGTGAAGTTACTGGTGCTGTTTGCGGATGGGCTCGACGTGTGGGATGTGTGAGATGTGAGTATGCGGTCGGTTTTGTTTGAGGTGTGCGCGCGGTTTGAAATTTTCTTTGTGGGGTATGTACGTGTGTTATGTATGTGTGTGTGTGTGTGTGTGTGTGTGTGTGGTGTGTGTGTGTGTGTGGGGTGTATATTATTTTTTTTTAGCTTGTTTAGGGCCTGTGTGTGTGTGTGTGTGTGTGTGTGTGTGTGTGTGTGTGTTTTGTATAGTATGTGCGGATATTATTTTTTTGGGGGGCGGCCGGGTATGTGCGTTTTCAAATTTTTATACTTAATTCATAATATATACATTTTTCCCATTATTTTTTTGGCCACATCTATTAAACACCACCTTACCCCACCCCCCACGCCCCCCCCCCGCCCACGCCCACGCCCATTCCAGGTAGTGTTAGTGAGCCAGATCAAAACACCGAAAGATAAGATATGGTGAAGGTTATCGACGGGGACTGGGGTGCCTCGGACCGCCCCGTCCTCGCTACTGTCGACGGCTGCATTAGGGTGATGGATATGGGGATGCGGGCCTCAAACTCACCCTTACACACCTACTGCACTAAGGGTGAGAGACGGAGAGAGAGAGAGAGAGAGAGAAACACACACAGAGAGAGAGAGCCTTCAAGAGTGATTTAAATATATTTCTCGACATAATTCACCCTATAATCCCATCTCACCCTAATACCCGCCCCCCCACAGAGCCTATAGTGTCACCCTATCTTCTGGGGAGTGAGGTGTCGCTCAATCTGTCGCGCATCCAACCTATAAATACAAACACATATAACCTCATTTTTACACCTTATCACCCTAACCTAACACCCTATATCACCCTACATCACCCTATCTCACTCTACGTCACCCTACCAGGTATTGAGATATGGCTGTCGCGCATCCCCCAAGAGGTGCGAGAGTATTTAGAAAGCTGGGATTCAACAGCCCACCGCGCCCTCGTGACGGCTCAGCTCTTTGGGGATCAGGGTGAACTAGATTTCTGGACGGTCGCATCTCACTACCTAACGCATCCCCCCCCCTCCCCATAGCCAAGGTAAGTAGTAGTAGTAGTAGTAGTAGTAGTAGTAGTAGTAGTAGTAGTAGTAGTAGTAATAATAGTTGAATGATATATATTTATTTATTTATATATACTCTCTCTAATCTCTCTCTCTCTCTCTCTCTCTCTCTCTCTCTCTCTCTCTCTCTCTCTCTCTCTCTCTCTCTCTCTCTCTCTCCCCCCCCCCAGGACGAGAGCAACAGTAATAGTAGCAGTGTGGGGTCGGCTGAGCTCCTGACGTTCGGAGAGTCAGCTTCCGTCAGCGGGGAGGATGTCCCCTGTAACCCCCTCCCCCCCTCCTCCTCCTCCTCCCACCTCTCCCCTCCCCCCTCCTCCCCCCCCCCTGCACCTCGCGGCCCATCCGTTAGAGACTACCTACCATTATACCTCACCTCGATACTTCAACTAACCTAAAACACTGAACCACCCAAACTGAAACACTAATGTATCTTAAACAAAACACCCGAAGCCAAAACGAAAACTTAACAACTAATTCCACACTGAAATAACTAACTACCCTTATAATCACCACAGCGGCTACTTATAAGGTGTGTGTACGTGTGTCTGTGTGCGTGTGTGTACGTGTGTGTGTGTGTGTGTGTACGTATTTTTGTTATGATTGATGTGAAAAATGCATCCTAACACACCCTAAACACACCCTGTTCTGTTTTGTTCTGTTGAAAGGTGGAAGGAAGTATTGCCTTTTGAACGGCATTTCCTGATGTTTACTTTTTGCAGTCTGGGTCTTTTATAAGTTTTAAGTTTTATAAGTTTTAATGTGTTAGAGTCGATGGGGGTGAGTTTGACCACAAAATTTGAACTTTACTCTCATTCTATAAAGGTGATAGAAAGGAGACTCAGATTTGCACACAAAATTCACCTCTAATGAGACTTTATTTTCTGTAAATATCATGGTGTTCCCTGCAATACAAAAAAGAAAAATAATGGAAATATGTGGGCACACACTTACACACACACACACACACACACACACACACACACACACACACACACACACACACACACACTATATATATATATATATATATATATATATATATATATATATATATAAAAGGTAGATGGAGAAGAAAAGAGAGAATGAGAGGATTAACAGGAGTCTGCCCTCTCATCCCCCCAGCCCCCCTATACTGATCACCAAAATGAATCGAAACTAATGACGCTCCACCCATCATTTCAGCAGCCACTCGCAGGGTGAGGGGGGGCAGGAAAGGCGGGCAGGAAAAGCGGGCATCCTCCGCCTAAAATTTTCTGTATAGAGTATAATCACGCCGTCCAGCCTGTCTTCTAAGCCTCGCTTTCGGAATTTCTGGACGAGTGACGTAATGCCTTGGGTGTCGCGTGGATGTTTTTGGCGCCCTTATTATGTGGCCTGGTAAATACAGATAGATTGTGTGACTTTTGTTGTTGTTGTCGGTAATGAGAGAGAGAGAGAGAGAGAGAGAGAGAGAGAGAGAGAGAGAGGGAGGTAGGTAGGCATGCAGGTATATAGGTAGGCATACGTAATGTTTAATGCTCCTTGGACCCTGAAGAAGGCTGGCCGTTTTTGAAAACACGGCATTTCTTATTGACAGAGCACTCACAGACGAACGTTTTTAAGCTTTTTAATGGTGTAAGGGGTGTAAGGTGTAGTGTATATGTTAGGTGTATACGTATAATGTGTATATATATAGGTATAGTGAAGTATTATAAGAAGTGACGGAGCGTGGGAAATCTCTCTCTCTCTCTCTCTCTCTCTCTCTCTCTCTCTCTCTCTCTCTCCCCCCCCTTTCCCTTCCATTGCTTTCCCTCTCTTTTTTTTTCCCTTCCCTCTCTCCCATTTCTTCCCTCTCCCCTTATCTCTTTCAACATTCATTGCTACTCTCTTCTACCTCTTCATTCCACCTCTTGCATACACGTACTATCCTCCTCCTCCTCCTCCTCCTCCTGTTGATAAGAAAAGTACTAATAATGATAATAGTAATAACGGTAGCGTCTCGCCTGTCCTTGAAAACCTTGCCAGATGTACGAAAGTAAACCCACCATCCTCACATCTCCTTGACTCTTTTCTCTGCATCACCTCCCTGCATCTTCCTGTTAGATCACACTCAGTACTAGGTGATACATCCTTACAGTCAATCAGGCAGAAGACAGTTATTAGCGGGATTCTGATCATGGCTGGGTTAGGTGGAGGGCAGGTTGGCAACACTTTTGGTCTTCCTTCCTCTCAATCCTCAATGGGCGGCCTCAGTAGCCTGACATACGATTTATTTATCTCTCCCAAGGGATTGTCAGGGGAGTATCAGAAGTCAGACGCGTGACCAGAGCTACCTGGATGGTCATGAGAGGTCGCAAGGGACGAGGGTGTTAAATGGTTAATGAGTTTGGGGATAAAGGTTGGTTTTATGGACTTTTTGTGTTGTTGTTGTTGTTGTAATGAGAGAGAGAGAGAGAGAGAGAGAGAGAGAGAGAGAGAGAGAGAGAGAGAGAGAGAGAGAGAGAGAGAGAGAGAGAGAGATTATGAGAGAGATTATGAGAGAGAGAGAGATTATGAGAGAGATTATTGACTACGAACAAAATACATATATTTACAAGTTGAAAATTAAAGATGGTTATACAATTACATATTATCAGTTAGTTGTAGTCCATAATGTTAATTATTACTCCGAAACAAACTCTAACAACTACAAAATTAATCATACGACACCAATATATCATGAACAATCTTGCACACAATATCATTACTAAATTTACACAATAGATCATCCAAAGTGTTAAATAAATAACCACCTCTTAAGTGCCTAGTTACAGGACACTTTTCCACGACATGCCTCTAATAAAAGTGTGTCGTGAACTTTTGACTTTCAGAAACCGTTGATGGATTCCTTGGCAGCGAGGTGGCGACGCGCTGTCTCATAATATATCTCATGTTATGGGAAGGTGATGGAGAGGAATGAAACGTTTCCTTCCCTGTTATATCTTCTGCTTGACTGTGAGGCTGATAAGGGATTTCTGGGCTGGTAATGTTGAGTGTTGGTGAAGCAGTGAAGCAGATGTATGTATGTAGTACGTGTGTGTGTGTGTGTGTGTGTGTGTGTGTGTGTGTTATTGACTTGCGTGAATGTATGGTTTAGTTTGTCCATAAGTGTTGTATTGAGTGTAATAAAAAAATAAGTGTACATCTTCCTTATTTTCCTTTAGATTTGATTAATAAATATAAATACGTGTGTTTTCCCAGATAGCTCTGTCCCTTACGTAACACAACCTTTAACACATTCTTCTATAAAAACACAAAGAACTTATAGCATCATTGTATACTAAATACTTATGAAATTTACTATAGTTATTCCCACCAACTACTCAAATACTTAACCATTCCCTTTGAGTCATACATACGAGACTACCAATCACACTAGCGTTGAAATACCTTGTGGCTGGGCTACCGGCCACCGTGGCAGAGTGTCGGGTGTGCGCCGCGCCACGAGCCGACACTCTACAAGACTACTGCTTGCTCTGCCCCACTGTCCGTCACCTGCTGCCCCAAGGTAAATCACTTGATGTGGTTTGTAGACAACTACTAGACCACAATGTTTTGGAGAACGTCTTGTTACGCCACCCTCGTTTTGGTGGGTGGACATAGTTTATCGTGCCCTGCGTGGCATGTGCCTTTTTTGTGTGATTCTATGTTCTGCTCTTTGATATGTTTGTGTGTGTGTGTGTGTGTGTGTGTGTGTGTGCCCGTAGACATTGTTGTATTGTTAGCCGTATACTTGTGTCCTGAATTTAACCCATCGGCGTAATATATTTATCAAATCAAATCAACCCTCCCTCCCTTTCTCCTTTCCTTCCTTCCTTCCTTCCTTCCTCCCTTCCTCTTTCTCTCTCTCCCTCCCTTCCTTCCTTCCTTCCTCCCTCCCTTCCTCCCTCCCTCCTATAGTAAGCTTGTGTAGCTGATATTATTAGTATTTTTTTCTAGGTACAGTCCTTTAATACAATAAAGATATAGTTATGTTTTATTCAGTGTTATATATATATTAGGTGACACCAACCCAAGTCCAAGTCCAAGTCTAGACCTGATGGTGATGGATTGAGTGACAGTGTTGGAATGTTAAGCTGCTCCACAACTGTCGATCAGATGGACAACATACACTAATCTCATTATAATTATACATGTTTCTGTGCAATGAATTATTAAGTACTAATTGATAGCAATTTATACAAGACAACGAGTTAGTATTTGGCTGTAAAAATTGTATATTACGATAGAAATAAGTATATTTTCTTATCGATCAAAGCGAACATTGATAAAATATGTAAACTAACGAGTGAACCAGTAAGTTGTTTCTCTTATGACTTTCCAAAACCTTACACGGCCTTAATAAACACTTTAATATATACATGGAGGTGATCATTATATGTGTATAGTTGTAATGTATTATTGTAATGTAATTAACTTTGCAATTATTGACTTTGAAAGACACAATTTGATTTTCTATTTCATTATGGTAAAGTCGAAACATTTTGACACAGGCAATTCAGATATTTTTAAAATATTGAAGAAAAATAGACAATTCATATGATCAAATTATAATTCCTAGCAACCTATTAAATAGTTACACATATAAGTATTCATATAAATGATCTTAAAACAGAGTCGTTGATGAGAAATTAATGACAAAAGAAAATATTATGACGATTGATGATAAAAATGTCTGTCTCCCCCAGGCCGTCACCCCATCCTCCCCTCTACTCTCCCTCTCACCCCCTCAATTGTTTACCCCTCCCCGTCAGTGCCTCTCTCTCCCTAGTCTCCCTACCAGCCAGATTTCAGTTTCTGCTGACAAAATGTTGAATATCTCTTGGTTTCCATTAGGAACTTAAGTTTAATGACTTGAAACATATACATCATGACAAAACGCAACTTTTTGGTGTACTGGGGCAAAGAATCAGTTCGAAATAAACCAGAAATATGAGGAAAACTGACGGCAGGGTCGATTTTGGCTTCACGAAAAGGTCGATATATAAGCTATGCAGCATTATATCCATGTATCTTTACCTTTTCATAATGTTTTAGCATCATATCTATCTGTTGGTATGACTCGCGGGCTTGTGCGAGTCCTTTGGGAAAATGAGATTTTGGAAAAAAGGCTGGTCGAGGGGATGATTTTGGCTTCACAAAACGGTCTATATATAAGTTATACATGATCATATCCACGTATCTTTACATTTTCATAATTTTTTAGCATCATATCTATCTGTGGATATGTCTGGCGGTGTTATACGAGTCCGTTGGGCAAGTGAGGTTTTGGGGTTATTCAGAGAGAGGCGACGGTGTGACTGCCTGGCGTGCCCCGCCCTGCCCCGCAGCACGAACTGCCTGTCTGCCTCCGCTCTCACGCAAACACTCACTACCTTATATCATACACATTACATACGCATACAAGCCTAACACTGGTTATTATACTACTTCACACCCATACAAGTGAATATAGCACAATTAATACATCACACAACGCCGAAGATGAGCGAGAGAGCTTGAGGGGGGTGTCAGGTGGAAGTGCCTCACAGAAAACTTTGCACACTGAGCGAGGACTGAACTCAAGCTGCCGGCCGTCACTGACAGACCAACATCCTCAGTAATTATTCCCAAGTTTAATTTCAATATTATGAAGCTACCAGATATTCTTAAGGAAAATTGAGCCTACCATCGTGTTTGTGATACATTGCTGCATATCATATGACTAAATTAATTACAGTAAGAACACCTATATTAAGATAATTGAAGGAAAATGAATTGGGTATAAACATTTTTTCTCACATTTTCTACTTAAACCCGCTGTAACTCTCTTAGTTTTACTTGCATTGAATTTGCAATGACTGATTCACAATCTGCACACTTTTCTGATCCTCATGGTATGTAATGGTATAATAGATATTGGAAAGGTGATGACATCAATCGATAGATCTATTCAAGCTGCATAACTTTGTTTCTAATCCTTTTTCCTGTACGAGTAATAGTTTAGTAGTAAAATGGCAAAAACATATTCGACCTCAATTCTGGTGGACATTTTCGAACCACAAAATCAAAAATTCCTTACCGTCACAGATACGTGAAAAAGGACTTCAATAAAACTTTTAGATATTCCAATTTACAGTAAAATTTGTTCAAAAAGTTATCGTGTATGACAAACAGTTATAACGGCAGTAACAAAAATCCTTCTACTCTATACCTGAAGGGGTTAACGGGGGGGGGGGAAGGGGTTAAAGGGGTGGGTGGTAATGATGAAAATAAGTCCAGATTCGTGTTCAGCATGACCTAAAACATCATTGTAACAATTTTCATGAGATTCAGAGGTGTTGAGTTTCCGCGGCGCACAGCACGAGTAGACAAGAGTCAAATGGTGAGGTTAGGTTAGCTGCGGTGCCACATCTATTACTAAACCAGACCAAATACCATACACACTCGCTACTATACTACTATAATACTATACTAATACTATATATACAATAATACTATATTAAGTATATAGTATTAGCGAGTGTGTATAGTATTTGGTCCGGTTCAGTAATAGATGTGGCACCGCAGCTAACCTAACCTCACCATTTTACTCTTGTCTACTCGTGCTATGCGCCGCGGAAACTCAACACCTCCGAATCTTATGAAAATTGTTGCAATAATGTTTTAGGTCATGCTGAACACGAATCTGGACTTATTTTCATTATAACCCCCCCTCCCTTAACCCCTTCCTCCCTTTAACCCCTTCCCAGGTATAAGGTAGAAGGTTTTTTGCTACTGCCGTTATAACTGTTTGTCATACACGATAACTTTTTGAAAAAGTTTTACTGTAAATTGGAATATCTAAAAGTTTTATTGAAGTTCTTTTTCACGTATCTGTGACGGTAAGGAATTTTTGATTTTGTGGTCCGAAAATGTCCACCAGAATTGAGGTCGAATAAGTTTTTGCCATTTTACTACTAAATTATTACTCTTACAGGAAAAAGAATTAGAAACAAAGTTATGCAACTTGAATAGATTTATCGATTGATGTCATCACATTTTCAATATCTATTATACCTTTGGAGAAAAGTTAATTATTGTGAACAAAATTAATGTTTTCTTTTTTAAATTCTTACATCTATACATATGTTCCAATTCCATATCACTATAGCTCAAAAGAACGGGCGTGTCCTACTCTTTCTTTAATATTCTATACTCTTTTTACGTAAACCTCATAGTTTTCGAGTTATTTCAAAATACATGATTTCTGCCAAAAAATCTTAGGTGGTACCCTAGGAAATTTCATGAAAATTTCCACACCTCGGAATTTCATGAAAATTTGTACATAAAGGTTTTCGGTCATACTGAACACGAATCTGGACTCAGTTTCATCATTACTATAATATCAAACATTGAAAAAATATATATAAAAAAAATAAGAGATACAGGAAATACTTTCATTATTCCCGTTACCATCACTTCATATTCATTATTATTATTATTATTATTATTATCATAGTATTTATTCATCATTATGGTGATGGTGGTGGTGGTGGTTGTGGTGAGGGAAATTCTTATAACAATTTAATAGATAAAGATAATAATAATGTGTGTGTGTGTGTGTGTGTCCGCAAGTCTAGGCGGTGGTGAATTAGCTGGCAGAGAGGGTGGATAGAGGGAACAAGTGGTGTTGGTGCGGAGGTTGTGTGGTTTGGTGGTAGGGGAGTGTGGTCCTGGCAGGTGTTGTGTGTTGTGTCTAGCTGTCTGGCTGGTGTTTGATCAAGGTAGTTCGTTTCACACCTTTTTCCTTCCTTTCTAAGTCTATTTGAGTGATACAGGAGCCGTAACACATCATTACGCACCATGTACAGTGGAAGGATAGCGAAGAAACACTGTAATAAGTGTGTAAGATATAACAGATCAGGTCACACACACACACACACACACACACACACACACACACACACACACACACACACACATACACACACACGCATACGCATACATACAGGCAATCTATTAACGGTGAATGGTATAGAAAGAATGATTGATATTAATGCATGAAAGCTGCATGAACACACTCTAGACCCGTCAGCCTCCCTCCCTCCTTCCTTCCTTCCTTCCCTCCTTCCTTCCTTCCTTCCTCCCTCCCCTCCCTCCTTCCTCTCTTCCCTTGCTTTCTCCATTTCTACTACTACTACTACTACTACTACTACTACTACTACTACTACTACTACTACTACTACTACTGGTTATGAACTGAATGCAACGACAAAATTCTGTGATCAGTTCAACATAATTCTCACTTATTATTAACATATTCTCTGTCCAAATGCATCACAGAGCTGTATTTAGTCATGATTTATAGTTTATGATTTATATTTATAATGTAATACAAGAGATATTTCAAAATTTGTGTATCATGTTTTAAGGAGGAGTGTGAAGTAAGCTCATTTCGGCTCCCTACTCAGCTGTAATCTTTTTATTTATTTTACTACCATTATTATGATTGTTTATTATTTCTTTTTGATTTGATAGTGTGAGGCATTAATTTCCTGGGTTCATTTTTGTTTAGTTTTCTCTCTTTCTCTCATATTATCTCGATTCCTGATTTCCTACACTTCGGCTCAACAGTGTTTTCTGAACCGTTTTATTCACAATTTGGGTTTAAAAGTGTATAAAATAAATCCAAATATACAAATACATCCATTACAAAAAAATAATCACTATATTTAATGTTAATTTAGTGAAACAGAGCAAAGAAAGAATGAAAATAATACCTATGTCAAGGGTACATACAGTGTGCTAAACGTACAGATTCTTTTTACGTTTTCAATATTTTCTGCTTCATTTCAAATAATTAGGCTTAATCCATATACATTTAAATAGATATTATACTCTGGGATAACCTGAAAAATACAATACTGTACATACATTGTATCTATAATGTAAAATCTATGCGAAAAACACCATTGTACACAGAGAAACCTAAGATGGCTGCTAGTGTCAAGTTAATAAGGTATTTATAATCGAATTTATTACTTATACAACTAATTACATGTCATTAACAAGGTAGGTTTGGCAAAAGGATGTTGGTGGGAGTATATAATGACTGTTGTGTTGTAATAATTGTGAGTAATAACGGCGTAACAACCATTCTATAATTGCTGTTCATTCATTCAATTCTTATGTTATGATTTGTTTGTTTGTTTGTTTGTTTAGGATAGAAATGTATTATGCTTTGTGTGTCTGTGATGAGGAGGAGTTAACACGTTCAAAATTCAACACAAGGATCATACAAGGGAGTGTAACATTGTATGACATCAATAATCACGTTGAAGTAAGTCATTCACCCTTAAATATAGCTTGTC
>JAPQNM010000026.1:4929454-4956954 GCA_029783475.1 Metacarcinus magister
TATGGAAGTTAATTATTTTCATTAGAAAATGTAATGCAGTAATTTTAGTGCATTGTCAAGCTCCATCAAGAGGATATGATAGCTATCAGTAATCCATGTATACTCCTACACACAACTTGTTACCCTGTAAGGAACACATATAGTCCTAAGGTTAGGTATTCCTTTAGCCTGTCCTAGTGTGTCTCAGCTGACCGAGCCTAGCGCAGTGCCAGCCTGAGAGAGCGTCTGTCATTGCTTATAAAATATAGACCAACATATGCTAGCCTCCTCCTCTCTCTCTCTCTCTCTCTCTCTCTCTCTCTCTCTCTCTCTCTCTCTCTCTCTCTCTCTCTCTCTCTCTCTCTCTCTCTCTCTCTCTCTCTCTCTCTCTCTCTCTCTCTCTCTCTCTCTCCTCTCTCTCTCTCTCTCTCTCTCTCTCTCTCTCTCTCTCTCTCTCTCTCTCTCTCTCCTCTCTCTCTCTCTCTCTCTCTCTCTCTCTCTCTCTCTCTCTCTCTCTCTCTCTCTCTCCTCTCTCTCTCTCTCTCTCTCTCTCTCTCTCTCTCTCTCTCTCTCTCTCTCTCTCTCTCTCTCCTCTCTCTCTCTCTCTCTCTCTCTCTCTCTCTCTCTCTCCTCTCTCTCTCTCTCTCTCTCTCTCTCTCTCTCTCTCTCTCTCTCTCTCTCCTCTCTCTCTCTCTCTCTCTCTCTCTCTCTCTCCTCTCTCTCTCTCTCTCTCTCTCTCTCTCTCTCTCTCTCTCTCTCTCTCTCCTCTCTCTCTCTCTCTCTCTCTCTCTCTCTCTCTCTCTCTCTCTCTCTCTCTCTCTCTCTCTCTCTCTCTCTCTCTCTCTCTCTCTCTCTCTCTCTCTCTTTCTTCCCCTGTTCCTCCTCCTCCTCCTGTCTCTCTCTTCTATCTCCCCCTTCATTCTCTACACATTCCTCCCTCCCTTCTTTCTTTCTTCATCTATCTCCCTCCTTTTTTCTCTTCCTCTCCCTCTTCTCTCTCCCTCTTTCCTCGTCCTCCCTCCCTGACCAATAACCCTTGACCCAGCCGCGCTGCAACCCACGTCAATCTGTAGTTTATGAGACCAGACCAGGACGAGGGGACGAGGGGAAGGAAGGGGACAGGGGGAGAGGGGGAAGGGAAGGAGACGAGGGGAGGGAAGGGAAGGAAGGGGACAGGGGGAGAGGGGGAAGGGAAGGAGACGAGGGGAGGGAAGGGAAGGGAAGGGAAGGCTAGGTCGTGTGAGGAGAGTCGTTCGCTGTGACGTCAGTAATGGTAGTTCTCTGGTATAGTTGAAGGTCGTTGTAGGTTATAATAGTCGTGATTACTATATTATAAAAAAAATTACCTTGTCATAGACACCTAAATATGTAAAAGTATAAGGTGTTTGTGATGTTTGATTGTTATTCTTTCTATTATAGATTCATTTGTTTATTAATTCATCTATACTCCAGGGGGAAAACTAATAGAAAGAGATTACTATATATATATATATATATATATATTGTGTTAATTTTCATCTTAATTTCTCGTTTACTTTTTATATTACTGTTATTATTATTATTATTATTTTTATTATTACTATTATGTTATTATTCCTCTCTATTTGTCGTTTATTTATTGATGAGGAAGGAAAATTATAGGAGTAGAATAAAGAAAATAGTTACGTTAGTGAGTTATTTTTTCTCTAAGTGTATGTATGTTCTCTTGATTTTTTTTTTAGTGCAAGTTAAGAGGAAGAAGAGGTAGTAAGAGGGTTAAGAAAACGTTATTCGTCCTTAAGAAGAAAAAAAAGAAAAAAAGAAAGAAAGAGGAAAGAGAAAAATAAAATGAAAATAAATTCTGTGTCCCAAGAGTATAAAGATTTTCGTATTTTTATTGTGATTCTTATATTTTTGGAGGAAGATGATGGACTGTGTGTGTGTGTGTGTGTGTGTGTGTGTGTGTGTGTGTGTGTGTGTGTGTGTCCTCCGGGGAAGTAATGGCTGCCTTTTCCACCAATAAAAATGCTCCCTTGCCCTCATTCTCTCTCTCTCTCTCTCTCTCTCTCTCTCTCTCTCTCTCTCTCTCTCTCTCTCTCTCTCTCTCTCTCTCTCTCTCTCTCTCTCTCTCTCTCTCTCTCTCCTACCCATCTTCCGTTTTCTCCTCCTCCTCCTCCTCCTCCTCCTCCTCCTCCTCCTCCTCCTCCTCCTCCTCCTCCTCCTTCATTCCTTTAGGTGATGAGAGAGACACATTGAGACGCGTGTGTTCCTTTAACTCACTCAACCTAATTCACAATAACTTAGAATTTCTCTCGCTTTTCCCCTCTCTGTAAGGAGGAGGAGGAGGAGGAGGAATAGGAAGAGAAAGAAGAGGAAGAGAAAGAGGAAGAGGAAGAGAAGGAGGAGGAGGAGGAGGAGGAGGAGGAGGAAACTAGACCCTCGACGAGATAAGGTCATAAACTACTTCGTCTTAGGAAGCCCCAAAGAAAAGGCAATTTCTCTCTCTCTCTCTCTCTCTCTCTCTCTCTCTCTCTCTCTCTCTCTCTCTCTCTCTCTCTCTCTCTCTCTCTCTCTCTCTCTCTCTCTCTCTCTTTCTCTTTCTCTTTCTCTTTGTGCGTATGTGTAGTAAGAATATATTTAATTTTCTTTCTGTTGCGTCTATTTCAACAATCAAAGTTTAGATCAAAAGCTGAGAGAGAGAAAGTGAGAGAAAGTGAGGGAGAGAGTGAGAAAGTGAGAGTTCTTTCCTAACAAACTTCGAATCTTCAGTAAATGTGAAACTTCCACACCCAAGAGCAGTTTAAAAGCTGTCTGTTCCCAAGGGCAGCTGGGCGAGGCCGGGAAGACTACGTTAAAGTCAGATAATTCATCATTTTATCTATAAGGACATTGAAGTAGGCAATAGCTAGTTTACTACGTGGATATTTTTCAGGAAGACTCGTTGTTAAAGTCAAGGAGTTCAACCATTTTCCATAAGGACGTTGAACAAGGCAATAGCTAGTTTTCTCCGTTGATATACATTTTTGACCTTTTGAATCAGTGAATTGCGTTAGAAAAGAAAATAGATTACACGGAGTTATAAGGTAAAAACTAGCTAGCAATAGGAAGAAATGAAGGAAGGAAATAAATAAATAAAGAAGGAAGAGAGATAGAGAGAGGGAGAGAGGGAGAGAGGGAGGGAGGGAGAGAGGGAGAGAGAGATTTTTATACAAGATCCAAGTCCTTTCCGGCTTATCACACGCCGGTATCAGAACCTGAGCTTGTAAGACGTGTTGGAGGTGGGTGTGGTAAGGGTGTGGCGTGGGTTTAGGGTGGAAGGAGTGGGCGTGGCTCCTAATACTCTGTTTAGGCGTGGCTTCCTTAAATTAGTGTTCCTGTGGGCGTGGCATTATCAAGTGGGCGTGTTAAGATATAGGAGACAACCATGTTTGAACTTTGCTTTATAATTGATTGTCACTTGTTAAACTTACACTCTCGTTCCTCCTCCTCCTTCGCTTCTGGTTTCATTTATTCTCTTTTCTCTCTCCTGGCTTCCTTCTCTCCCCCCCCTCCTCTCTCTCCCTCCTCTCTCCTTTCTCCTTTCCCCCCCCCCTGTCTGCTATCCACGCCCCGGCCCTTGCAAGATAAGGCTCCGAGTCTCCGTACATAATACTTGGCCGCTGCGGGAAGCCTTTCATCATTAACGTTAATATTACAGACAGTGTTGGGGAGGGGAGGGCAGGAAAAAAGATGACTTATTTCATACTTTGCTTCTCTTTTTTTCTTTCTCTCTCTCTCTCTCTTTCTCTCTCTCATCTCTCTCTCTCTGTTCATATTATCTGTTATTTTCCTCCTTAAGGCAAGTAGAGTATCAATCATTCCACCTGATTTAGCATAGTTTCTCTCATCCTCTTTTATAGTCGATTAAATAGATATAATTAGGTAGTAATTAAGAAGAAGAGAGTAGCAGGGAAATAAAAAAAAACCGGTGATGGAATGGAGAACCACTTAATTGGTTGTCAGAATCCTGTTTTACTGTTTCAGAATGACGTCATGAACCAGCAGGAGAGTTGAGGTGGCCAGACACGCGACCCGAACGTAGCAGGCAAGTGAGGGAAGCCGTAGGAGCAGCAGCTGTTGTAAGCCACCTGCAGCTGTCTGAAGGAATACTGAAGTTATTTGAGTCCATCTGACCCTACCTACGATGGCTACCTCCTCCAGCAACTCTGTGAAAAGCTCCTCCACTCTACTCCATTATTACTTGAAGGTACGTAATCTCGCCCTTCTATACCTCGTTAAGGGGAATGTTTGAGTGTTGTTAGTGAGAGTTTAGCTACGTAATGATGGCGGTGTATTTAACTTTACACCTGTATGTCATTATAGTTTAAATGTTTTTGTTATACCATTATTTTCTAAGTGTGGTTTCTTCGGTTGTAATGTCAGTTAACGCAATCCGGTAACTTGTTAAAGCAAAAGAAAACTAGGTAAAAAAATGAGTAGGCTAACCTTGTCTTCATATTATCCACGCCCTCTAACCCCGCCTCACTTATTAATAATTGCATTGTATTTGTATTAAGGTTACGATGGAACAAGCAGTTGGACGAGACGGTGGAAGGATGAGCCATAGGACAGAACCAAGTCATGTACGCTGGTGTGGAAACACTTACACTCGCCGCCTTCTCCACTGCAGCTAAGGTAATACTGTAACTGTTGTTTGGTAATCAAGGGAGTAAATGTTCTATTCAGAATCACATACTTACACTTCTCCAATTAACTGTTTAGATTTATGCTATTAGCCCCAAATCAGTAACCATCATTAGTATTTGACTTAGTTCACAATATACATTAACGACTTAGACAGTGAGAGTGGTAGTGATATTATAATTCGCTGATGGTTCTAAGATAGGTAGGATTATTAAATCAGTCTGATGTAAAAGACTTGCAGGGGGACTTAGATAGGTTTAAACGAGTGGGTGGTCAGGTGGCAGATGGATTTTAATATTGACAAGTGTAGAGTAATGAATGTTGGTAACATGGAAGGGAAAATCCTCATAACAGGTATAACATAAGCAAGGTAACGCTGAACAGGCCCTTTATCCACTGAAAGAAAAAAATAAAACAAAGAAGGTATTGAAATTCATCATGCAAATAGCACACAATCGCCAGTGCTTTAGAGTAGGCAGTAGGCAACGCAGATTGCTTTCTCGTGACTGCTGCCGCTATGGTACTGTTTCTGCCTTTCACACTATTGAAATAAGACTGCCACTACACACATATAACTTTCACACTACCACTACTTTATACAGTTATTTACATTGTAATTCTCCAACAGGCCCAGCCGGCACTCTTCTATCAAGCCAAGCATTGTGGTGTGACAAGCTGGGAGTCGATCACTGCCAAGAAACTTTACCAGAAGTACAATAAGTCACCTATATGAGGCAAGACAAGTCCAGGAATATCAGTCATGTGTATTGTGTGTACCGTCAAACACCACCAGAGATACGCTCTGTACAAATTTGTTTGTTTGTGTTGTGTGTGAATGTAGTGGATGGGAATCAGTGTGGGACAATGGGGACAGATTCGAGAGTTTTCAGAGACACTATACACTGTTAGACTAAATAACTTGTCCAACTTTCGGCTCAACACTCTTGTGTAGTGTTGAGCCGAAGGTTGGACAAGATAGTGTTTAGTCTAACAGTGTATAGAGTCTCTGAAAACTCTTGAATCTGTCCCCATTGTCCCACACTGATTCCCATCCACTACATTCACACACATCACAAACAAACAAATCTGTACAGAATGGAGGCATCTCTGGTGGTGAATGATTGCATACACACAATGCACATGACGGTACCATTCCTACACTTGACTTGCTGACTGCATTTCTGATTCCCAACTACTACCACCACCACCACACAACAGGAAGAAGGAATGGTTATCATCTTTCTGTAGTATTACCATCAACACTATCTACAACTTGTGGTGTCGCTACTACTGCTGCTATGAAAACTTCTCATATCGTCTCGTCTCCCTGGCCCAGAACAACTACCACCATCTTCACCACCACAGCTAAGGTGATAATTGTTGTTTGGTATTTTAGGGTTCAAGAGTAAATGTTCTATTCAGAATCACATACTTACACTTCTCTAAGTAATTGTTGCAACTCTATGGTTCATAAAGTTAAAATTTGTGAGGAGTTCAAACCAGTAAAGTTCACAATATGTAGAAAGGATATATTTTGAAAACCCAGTAATCACCGGAAGAATTTTATTAGATAATATAAATCCATTACATCACCCGTAAGAACATAGTGGAACAGGTAGCTACACAAGGGTTGTTAGGTGACGTAATGCTGTGTGGTGGAAGGAAGGACATAAGAACTTCTGGTTAACTTCCTTCATTTTTCCCTTTTACAGGAGTAAGCTGTTCCTGGGGTGGAAGGTGACATGACCACCAGGGAGAGAACAGGAGAAGCGGTGAAGGCATCTTGTAAGGTGTTCAGAAGGATGATGCTGACCAGACAACATAAATACTGTGGCTAGATTCACAGTGTAATGAAAGTAAGTTTTTTCTGCCTTTCACACTATTGAAATAAGACGGTCACATCTCGCATATAAGTTCCACACTATTACTACTTTATAATTATAAAGTTATTTACATTGTTATTTTCCAACAGGTCCGGCCGGCACTCTTCTATCAAGACAAGTACATGTAGCCTGACAAGCTGGGAGTTGATCATTGCCAAGAAACTTTACCAGGAATGCAATAAGTCGCCTATAAGAGGCAAGAATATCACCGTCATGGTTATTGTGTGTGCCATCCAACACCATCAGGGATACACTCTGTACAGGTTTGTGTTGTGTTGTGTGAATGTAGTGAATGGAGATCAATGGGGGACAACGGTGACAGATTCAAGCGTTTTCAGAGCCACTATACACTGTTACACTAAACAATATATTGTCCAACCTTCAGGTGAGCCGAAGGTTGGACAAGATATTGTTTAGTCTGTATACTCTTGAATCTGTCACCGTTGTCCCTCATTTATTTTCATTACTACAACAATTCACACAACACAATGTAAACAAATAAATCTGTACAGAGTGTAGTATCCCTGATGGTGGATGTGATTGCATACACACAATGCACATGACTGTTGTTTTCTTTCTATACTGTGTATATTATTATTACACCAACACCGCTCGCTACTATACTGCTGCTGCTATGAAGAAGTCTCGTTCGTCTCTTCTCCTCTCTCTGGTTCCAGGACACCACCACCATCTGGAAGAACAACATTGGAGTTAATACCAATCCTTAATAAAAATCAAAAATTTAAATTGTATTATGACTGAAACCTACAGTAACTTTCAGTGTTCTTAGCGTAACATTCATCGATATGACATCATGGAGCTGCCTGCTATTTAACGTACAAAGCAAGTAATGTTTGTGATTCTCAGACGTGTTTACACCAAATTCCTTTCACATGGATGGAACCGCATTGTTTCTTTCCTAGTATGTCATCCCGTATCTTTGGGGAATGGCTGAGTATATTCAAACGTGTGACCAAACATGATTTAAAGTTAGCTTGACGGTGCACACAGGTGATATCTATTCATATATTGTTCCTTAATCTCTAATATCCAAGTAACAGTGTATATACCACCAGCTGGAGCATTTTTAGCTGGTGGTATATACACTGTTACCTGGATATAAAGGATTAAGGAGCAACATATGAACAGACGTCACCAGTGTGTACCGGCAAGCTAACTGTAAATCATGTTTGGTCACACGTTTGAATACACCTGACCGTTTCCTAAAGATACAGTGAGACATACTGTAGTTACATGTGAAAGGAATTTAGATCATAACACTGTAGATTACAAACTGTGAAACAGCATTTCTACGTTAAATGGCTGCATGACGTTATATCGATGAATGTTACGCTAAAAACAGTGAATATGAAACTTACTGGATTATTCTTGCAAACTTATTTAATCTAATGTGAAATGTAAAGTTAAATGGCTTCAAGGAGTCATATCAATTAATGTTACGTTACACTAAGGACAGTGAATATTAAACTTACTGAATTATTCTATCTAATATTTCCATCTATCTGCACCTCGGCCTTAAAAACAGTCACTCAGCATCTTCACCTGGCAGAACACGGCTGACAGTCTTGTGAGTCCTTGTAGGCAGGTGGAGGAGAATACGAGTGATGATCCTTGAGTGCTGGCAGGCAGGGAAGGTGTCGAGGATACCTTGTCCCAGTCAATCACTATTTTCATTCAGGACCATAACTGTAAAATAAATAAAGTTAAATACAACTCTATTTACTAACCTATACTCGGTGGACTAGTGTGTGTGTGTGTAGACAAGCTCAGGGTCCCGAGTTTGAATCCCAGCACGTGCTGTCCACTTTTCTTTGGTAATACTGCCGAGTGGCCTAAGATCACCCACATGCTGCCATAACACTATCCTCTACTAAGACTGCAAAGTTATATGCTTGAGGTGCTTCTGCTGGCAGCATGAACCTCTCAATAAGAAATGAGGCGTCACTTAAATAATCTAACCTGGGCTACTAATGCTCGGAGGCCAACCATCTAAGGCCTCCATTAAGCCTACTGGCACCATGGGTTAAGGATATTAAAAAAATAACCCTCCTGCCTCTTCCTTGGAACTCCCTCAATGAGGTGGCCATTTGCAAACATGTATAGATCACAGAATATCTAAAATTCTATATAATGGTAAAAGTTATTGAAATATTTACAGTAATTCTATGTATCAGATAAAAAAAACATCTGGATAAGCATTTACCTGTAGTAGTAATGCCCAATAAAACTGAAGTAAAGATTACAAAGAGACTAACTGTTGAACTTTCTATATTAAAAAGATATAACTATAGTAAGCCTTTCAATTCCACCTAAACACTGGAACACAAACATTAATCATCTATCTTTCCACTACCAAGCTCTCTGCCTTCAGCTAACAAGCAAGAAGATAAAACTATGCTAATATAACCTTTCAACTCCATCTAAACACTGGAACACAAACATTAATCATAGTCTTTCCACTACCAAGCTCCCTGCCTTCAGCCAACAAGCAAGAAGATAAAACTATGCTAATATAACCTTTCAACTCCATCTAAACACTGGAACACAAACATTAATCATAGTCTTTCCACTACCAAGTTCCCTGCCTTCAGCCAACAAGCAAGAAGATAAAACTATGCTAATATAACCTTTCAACTCCACCTAAACACTGGAACACAAACATTAATCATAGTCTTTCCACTACCAAGTTCCCTGCCTTCAGCCGGGGCCTCCAAAATATACTGGCCTGGGTCTTGAGAAGTCAAGGTTTAAAAGGTAGGCAGATTTTCACGTTTTCAGTGCATTGAAATGTTGTACTCTAACCCGATATTACCAAACTACCAGATAATATTAAGGAAAGCTGAGCCTACCATCGTGTTCATGATACATTGATGCATATCATGAGTGTAAAATAGTTACAATAACACTACACCGAATATAAGATAATGGAAGGAAAATGAAATAGTGTATAAACATTTGTTGTCACATTTTTTACTTAAACTCACTGTAACTCCCTTAGCTTTACTCGCATTGCATTTTGAATCACTGATTCAAAATCTGCACATTTTTCCGATCCTTATGGTATGTAACAAGTACTGATAAATAAAATGGCTGATAAAGTAAAATTACTGCAAACTAGCCTACCTTCCACTGCCTGAAACACTCTGCACTCAGTGATGCCCTCCCATGCAACTTTGAGGCTGCATCTCTCCTGTTGCAACTGACGCTCACCCGTCACCCTCCAGTTTGCAGTAATTTCACTATCAGCCATTTTAACCACCTAATATTTTATTTATCAGTACTTGTTACATACCATAAGGATCGGAAAAATGTGCAGATTTTGAATCAGCGATTCAAAATGCAATGCGAGTAAAGCTAAGGGAGTTACAGTGAGTTTAAGTAAAAAATGTGACAACAAATGTTTATACACTATTTCATTTTCCTTCCATTATCTTATATTAGGTGTAGTGTTATTGTAACTATTTTACGCTCATGATATGCATCAATGTATCACGAACATGATGGTAGGCTCAGCTTTCCTTAATATTATCTGGTAGTTTGGTAATATCGGGTTAGAGTACAACATTTCAATGCACTGAAAACGTGAAAATCTGCCTACCTTTTAAACATTGACTTCTCAAGACCCAGGCCAGTATATTTCGGAGGCCCCACTTCAGTCAACAAGCAAGAAGATGAAACTATGCTAATATAACCTTTAAACTCCACCTAAACACTAGAACACAAACATTAATCATCTATCTTTCCACTACCAAGTTCCCTGCCTTCAGCCAACAAGCAAGAAGATGAAACCATGCTAATATAACCTTTAAACTCCACCTAAACACTGGAACACAAACATTACCAGCAGCCAACATATAGCAGGTACTGATGCTATCTTGCCAAGCTTGACTCTGCCGTAACAGTGTCTATCGTCTCCTTAGCTTGAGGTGTGGCTTGGTGTGGCTTGCGGTAGAGCCACACTGAGTCAATACCGTCTCCTATAGTGGCAGTAGGTTTCCAAGACGGTAGTGGGAAGCAGCAGGCGATGACCAAGCCGTCCTGTGTTAATTCTTGTGATAGTTTGGACTCAAGGTCGGGCATCTGTTGAAAATAAGAGAAATTAGTATTTGAAAAAATCATTCTATCATAAAAATAAAAATAAAATGTATGTTCTATCTCCATTGAGGTTAATTTTACATAAACTAATATTCAATTCCATTATTTTCACCTCAATACACACTGCTTCACTATCAAATTCTCTTGTAACACCAGCTCTCCTTCACACTTCCCTCTGTCCATACACATTACACCAAACACACACACACACACACACACACACACACCTCATTAGTAATACCAAACACACACACACACCAACACCAACACTCACCATCTCCTCCACTCCAAACACCACAATATTCTTGAAGCCGTTTAGGTCAAGCCGCCACAAGTCTTGGGTAACAAAGGAGGTTGAAAAAGCCACTCCGCCCCGCCAGGCTGCCCACCGGGAGTACCACACTAACCACGGATTCAACTCCACTCCAACTCCCTTCAACTGGGCCTCACGAGCTGCCGCTACAACCTGGAACAGAGGAATTACTGTATTATTTTGACTTATAAGACGTCGAAACCACAACTTGGAATCCAGAAATTATTGTATTTTTTTTTTTTTTTTACTTATAAGAATCCGAACCACAACCTAGAATACAGTAATTATTGTATTTTTTTTTACTATCAAGAATCCAAACTACAACCTAAAACACAGTAATTATTGTATTTATTTTACTTATAAGAATATGAACCACGACCTGAAACACGGGAATTACTGTATTATTTTTCTTATAAGATGTCAAACCATTGTTTTGGCTGAGTATCAGGAGCCAAATTAAAGGACTTTTACTGGAGTTAATTTGAACGTGTTATGGTTTTCAATATACTTGTAATAGATAAGTAAATACTGAGGTTACATTATATAAGAGGATGAATTGAATAGCTACCTAAGCTAACCTAAGCTAAGCGCCTCAGTGTTGCAGTGGTTAGTACGTCTGACTACCAATCCGCTGGCCCGAGTTCGATCCCGGATGAAGGCAGTTGGCACACAGCTCACCCAACTGTTCATCCTCCCAAACGGGTTGGTAGATAGATGGGTACTTAGGGTAACTTGGGGAAGGTAAACGGTGGAAAGTTGGATGTCACAGTGGTCCTGTGTCTCAGTGCAACAGATTAATTTCCACCACAGACTCAAAGGCCAATGTGACGGGAGATGAACACACACACACCTACTAACCTCACACAACATTCATCTTGGAAGACGTATAGGTATTTTTCAGGGTATATTCTAGGGAAAAAAGTCCATCTAATAAGCCAAAAAATACTATACCTCAGTCTGATATGAACTGTTGCTTCTAGTGATGGAAATTTTATCAGGTTTTTTTACTGCTAATGTCTCACTCATTACTTTACTTATCTACATCTACCTCTACCACACACACACACACATCCTCCCCCCAGCTTACAATTTTTCCGTCTCCGCTGCCAAGATCCACCAGTCTTCCTTCCCTTCCCTTGAGTCCGGTCAACACGTTCCTCACTTGCTGACTGGTGGCCGGCACGAAGGGTAAACACACCTAAGGAGATTACCTTTATCAATACAGAGTTTATAATACAGTGGAAAGCATTAATACGCCTACTGACCCAACCTTCTTCCAGCACCAATGAAAACCTGACTGACCTAACCAGATTACAACCAGCCATAGAATCTTACCTATGTTTGACCTGTATGTATTGACCTTGTATGTAATATTGATGTGTATGTTTGGTTAGGGTAAAAATTTGTTATAAAGAGGTTAGTTCAAGTGAGTATTTACTGTAATAATACTAAACTATTAATTAACTAAGATATGTCAGCATGAATTAACTTATTGTACCTAATATAAAAAAAAAAACTCAAAAATATAACACGAAGAGACATTTACACTAATTGTCTGGAATTCATTAAGTAAAAACACTACATTTATATCAACGAAATGTTCTTCCTTAAGTGTGTGTGTGTGTGTGTGTGTATTATGTTCAAGTTTCCCTCTGTTTCCTTACCTTCCTGAGTGCCGAGGTGACAAAGGGTGCCGCAATGATGCTGAGTGCCACGGCTGCACCTCCGGTCACACCCACCAGTGCCAGGCCAATGCCACGTGATGCCTGCCGTCTGCCATCACTACTCTCCCTGTAACACCAGAAGGTTATATTATATGCCTTGACATTTATGTTGAATGCATGTAATATTATTTGGCTTCAATAATCTCACACTGTATATTGCAGATTCTCTATAAGGAACCGACAATACAAGTGATTACCCTTTGCCGGTTACCCATTTAAATAAAAATAAATAAAAAATAAATAAATCATATGCTTGGATTGGCTAGCAAAGGGAGGAAAGGGAATTTAGCAAAGGGAGGAAAGGGAATTCAGCAAAAGGAGTGGTTAGTTAGTTAGAATTGTGGAGTAATTAAACTTTATAACTCCACTTGAAAAATGTGTAAATCTAATGCATTTGATGAAACTTATACATGAATATTAGCTTTATTATTATTTAAAACTCACTCCCCGACGAGGTAGTTGCCCTTGAATCCATCTTCTGTTTCAAGTCAGCCTTGCACCACACCCTGGGTCCAGTCATACCAATATGTAGAGTAGATTCATAGCTTCCTGTTCCCCACCGCAGCCTATATGCCTACTAATCATCCGACTTACTCTTTTATTACTCTAACTTATTGCACTCCTTATTGGTTTGAATTGAAATTGCACAAGATAAAACAACTCAGTCATCCTATTTACCTAACTTTTTTTTATCCCCACTGACTACACCCTTCTATGACTGGCGTACCTGCAGAAGTGAGCTGCCCCTAGCATTCCTATCTACTCTTCCTCTATTGCCTAGTTCTCCAATGATAAACAGAGGGTAGCCAACCAGGTGAGTAAATATAACGAGTAAATGTTTGACTTAACTATATAATTAACTACATCACACTACCTTCCAATTGTATTTTCATGGTATACTAATTACTATTATCATTACCTAGGTTAACGTGATAGTAATTAAGGGTAATGACAGCCAGGTATAACAAGCCGGTGGTAGTAATTAGGCAGGTAAATATCACACATACCTCGATTCATTAACTACAAACACACATAGGTAAGCACATCAATAAGACTCATGTTGTTTCCTTAATAACTCTAGTAATATAATAATAAGTAAATAAATAATTACTTAACTATTCATTGTCTACGTGACTAATCACCACCACCACCACTTCCTTCACCTCCTCACCTTAATACTTCCTCCATTCCAGTGTTTTTTTCAGGCCAGAGTGTGTCCTTCCAGTATTCTTCAATAATAATGTGTTAAAATAAAACTGGAACCATTAAACACATGGAAATATGGAAAATAAGGAGACGCCGTGCCGGCACGTTCTCCTCCCCCTACTGCTTCCTGGTGACTGAGGAGTAAGTCCCTCCCCTCCCCTCCCCCCCACCCTGGCAGGGCAAATAAGCCAAGCATCTCATCCAATTCTAGATCCGCCTCTGGTCACCACCATACACAAGCGGCTTCATCATAACCACCTGTTGTCATCACCACCATCACCACAAAGACTTACCCATTCAGTGCTTGCGGCACACCGTATTTGCCAGCGCTGTCTGCAAGGCACAACCATTATCGCTCATAATTATAAACCATGATCGCTTGCAAAAGGTAGAGCTAGCACTCACGATTTTAACTAGCGTGGGAAATAGTAATGGTGAATTGTTACACACACACACACACACACACATATATATAATTATATATATTGTTACGTAAAGAGAGGGAAGGGGGCTATCTTGCCTTACCTCACTACCACCGCACCCCTCGTCACTGCACCACGGCAACTCAGCTCCTGCTTCCATGAGCTGGGTGGGTGATGTGAGCGACAAAGGCTCGATATCTTCTCGCTCTGTGGATTCGTGCATGTATCGGTGACGCTGCGAGGTGACACACTATGACCTGGACATCCGGGGCAGGGTGAGGAAAACCACAATACTCCAAATCCTCTCTTGTTTACTGAACCTTATCCTTCTATATACTGCAACCTCACGTCTTCCCCTGACCAAGACGCTACTCCCACTGCAGGTGACACTATAAATCCCGCGTCTTCTCCCCAAAAACCCGCGAAACATTCGCGCCAATATCCCCCATCGTAACAATATATATATATATATATATATATATATATATATATATATATATATATATATATATATATATATAATTATATACTTTGGTGAGGTGGGTGGCGTGTCATACGTCTGGCAGCGCGCTTCCCTCGCAAAACTGGGCTGACCACATTATATTTACACAAAACACACACATACAACACATACTCTACACCTAAACACTGGTTATTACTACACATACATCCACTCTAGTTACTGTGTGTGTCCGTTAACCTATTATCAAGCTCGTCTGTCTGTGTGTTGAGTGTCTCGTCACCACCACCACCACTGCCTCGCTTTGTCTGGTGTCTACCTCCCACTCACGCTCGTTGGCTCCTTCCATACATTCCCTCATATTTACACAAAACACACACATACAATATATATTCTGCACCTAAACACTGGTTATTACTACATCCACACACCCATACAAGTTACTGTGTGTCTGTTAATCCATTATCAAGCTCGTCTGTGTGTGTCTGTGAGTGTCTGGTCTGCCTACATCCATACACTCCCTCATATTCACACAAAACACACACATACAACACATACTCTGTACTCCCACATTGGTTATTACTACATACACATGCATACAAATTACTGTGTGTCTGTTTATCCATTATCAAGCTCGTGTGTGTGTGTGTGTGTGTGTGTGTGTGTGTGTGTGTGTTGAGTGTCTTGTCACCACCACTCCCACCACCACTGCCTGGCCTTGCCTGCCTACTTCCCACTCGCGCTTGCTCTGCTCACCACATTATATTTTCACAAAACACACATATACAATACATATTCTGCACCTAAACACTGGTTATCACTACATACTCACCCATACAAGTTAGTATATTACTGTTATTCTTCACACATCCCGTGAATAATACGAAAACAGAGAAGAAAAAAAAGCGGGGCAGATTGTTACATCCGCGGGACCAGCGTCAAGGTACAGCGAGTGAGGACGCCAACACAACTCCTTCACCGACAACGGACCTCCATTGTTCAACTGCCTGCCTCAGACACTGAGAGACCTAAGTGGAATCACCACTAAGTCTTTCAAAAAGAAACTGGACAAGTGGTTGAGTCAATAGGTAGCTTTAAAAGACAGTTGAATGAGAGTATCGATAGGGATGACAGGTGGGATGGATAACTATTAGATTATTCTAAGGATGGGAGACAAGGAACTGCTTAGTGTAGGTCATCAACTGGCCTCTTGTAGTCGTCTCCTCATTTCTTAATTGCCAGACCAGCCACCTACACCAGGATACACCAGCCGCCATCACAACACCCTGCCTCAAACTAACCAGGACAGAACGGAGCAAGATGGAATAACTGGTGTGAGCGGAGGCCGACCTCAGCTTCGTCGTGAATGGACGGAATTACCAAAAGTACCAATAGTAAGTAGAGCTGATATTATACAAGGTTGAGTTTGAGAGATAGAATATATTGATAAAAAAAAAAAGGATATAAAAATACGTAAAATTATCAGATACCCTTTAAAATATTAGTTCCAAGATGGTCACTAGGCCTATTGACGACCTCAAAACTAGAATTTTAAGGGTGTCTTAGCTATATTTACGTATCCTATATTAAAGTTGTCTTAGATATTTACGTATTCTACTAATTTTCTTCCTTCCCAATCTACCATTTACTTTACTGAATATAAGCAAACTATATTAACCTTCTTTTTACATCCTCAGATCGTGGAGGCAACAGTGAAATAACACGAAAAACATTGAATCACAACTATTTATTCCAAAGCTTTTTTTATTATTTTTGTGGTGCTTTTAACACAAACAAAAAACACACATTGGAACAAGGTGAGATGGAACAACACTGGACAAAGAGTGACCAAGCAACAGTCAGTCAGTCAGTCAAACAGTCAATCAGTCAATCAGTCAGTCAGTCAGTCACGCAGCGGAATATTAATACAGAAAAGAGAGGCGACTGCAAGTAATGCCATTCTTCAAGATGGTAATAATAATAATAATAATAATAATGATAATAATGATAATAATAATAATAGTTTATAGCTGTCACAATGTTTTAATAAGTTTAGAGATCAATTTGGTGATTTATTATATTAGATTATATTAAATCATGATTTCGTACACTGTTCAACAAAACCCATCCAGACATTCTTTGTAAATTCAAACCAAAAAAATAAGACCAACTCATTCAGACTTGAACCTCCACACAACAACAGACATCTTTGGAACATGCAGTCATTGCATGAAATATATTAATTAATAAATCAATAAGTTCACAGGTTGTATAAGGACAAGAGTAATGGAATGTATGATAGATTGACTCGCCCTCCGCTAGGTGGCAGCGAAGTCATGAGGTAAAGCATGAATAGACTAATAATATAAACTAATAGGAACAAAACATTTTATAAAGAAAGTTCATCTTGGAGTGTATAAATATACAAACTTTGGAATGACAGTGTAACCTTAAAAATATGAGATAAATTATTAAGTCTAGTATTTATATACAGACACTAACTGTAACTTTGGCCTCTAGCCTTTAATACTTTGGAGAAGACCTACTTAAGTATAAATAAGGAGAAGGTTAACTACTCAATCCCTGATCCACGAAGATTGTCCTCGATCTATGTTAAGATATGCTCTCATTCTTGGCGCTGGCCCCACACCCACACCCCGCCCACGCCCACCCCGCCCTCAACCGTCCCACCCACCCCGCCCACTGCCTCACGCCCGCTCGCTGCTAAATGAAAAGCTTAGGCACAAGACAAATGATTTTGGCCCCTTGTATTTGAACAAAATGTTGGAAATATTGGCAACTAAAGAAAACACTACGAGATAATAATAATATTTGGCAGGTACTGTACAAGCGACAAAATAATAACAATAATAACAACAACAAAATCAACTTGGGAGTTAAAGCATCACAGACGAAAAAGAATGAAAAAATGGGTGAACGAAACGTATTGTATTATGTTTTTTTTTTTTAACCACCGAGTTGTTATTATATACAAGACTATATACAAAAAACATTCAACTTACGAGTTATAGAAGTGTCTATAGGCCACGTTGACAAGGCACGAATTATTGAATTTCAAGGCAAACTGTGAATGCATTAATGTCGGAAATTAAGGATAACAATGAATATAAAAGAAGAAGAGGTTTCGTTCAGAACATCTACAAGCTATGACACTAACATTGCACTCAGCTAGTGGACGAGACCACGAGTTTTGCTTTTGTGTGTGTGTGTGTATATATGTATGTGTGTATGTGTATGTGTGTGTGCGCATGACAGCTTCACCACACGTCCTGCTGCCCTTTAGCTGTACACAGGCTGCTGCACGAGAACATTACCGGACACCAAGCAACTTTGCAGCATCATCAGCTGACTTCGAGGTAAGAAGGTGATCGACTACTGCTCTTTTAGTCCCCAGAAGATCAGAGATGAAGTCACTCCCTTCAGTTTCCTCCTTCCTCTCCTCCTTCACTTCGGTCTTAACGGTGGTAGTGTCAGCGTCCGGGAGGTAAGTTGGCTGTTCTTTCTTTGGGATTACAACAGGGGAGATTGGTCTCGTGTGGTGCTCTGAGACGTGTTGCTTCAGCTCAGCGAGGCTCCAGTACCGCTGAAGGCAGAACATACAGCTCACCTGAACGAAGAAAAAAAAAAGTCATTAGATTATGGTTATACGTGGAATTAATAGTCTTAGTATAGTAGTGTGTATATACCAGTTATGTGCTTTCTCTCACTATCTTTCTTTTCTTTTTTTTACCAGCTATGATAAGTCCTGGTATGGCCTAACCCTCTCCTCCCCTTCCCTCCTATCTCCCCGCTCCTCCTATCCCCTTCCCCCTCCTCCTGACTCACACGTATGGCATGAGTTTCTGGTTTTATCAAATCTTATATAAACTTTAATTCCCTGACAACGAATTTTTTGGCTTCCAGAGTGAAGATAGACGTAGAATATCATTACCAATGCTGACAAGACAATTTTTTCTAAGGTGTGGAAATATGCATGTGACTTGACTTACAGTGGATCTTATGCTACCATTATAGAGACTTTTAATGCGATATATACGTAGATGTGAAGGAAATACTTGCATGGGATTGATGTATGTTAAAATCTCCCTGACTGATGCATAATTATAGTTTATATCCCATTGTACTGAAGGCAACTAAATAATCAACTTAGATAGCTATATAAAATACTTGACATGTTAGTGCCTTTTTAAAGACTTTAAATGTAATGCAAAGTATATAGGCATCGATACTGACCTTCTCAGTGGTGGTGGCTGTAATGTCAGCGGCGGGGGAGAGCGGCTCGTTGTTGTTGTCGGGCGTAACAGGGTCCGTGTTGATGACGGTCTGTGCATGCTCCGGGTGGGACTTGCTGAGGTGTAGCATGGCGGCGTCTCTGGTGGCTAGCGGCGCCTCGCAGATGTGGCAGCGGAAGGGTCTTGAGTCGTCCCGTGGAATAGCTGTGTCACTTGCCTTCTCGTGCTTGAACATCTCATGCTTTCTGAGACTTTCTACGTTGGTGAAGGCAGCGCCAGGGCACTTAACGCATCGGTAAGGCCTGTCGCCCCCTGTGGTGTGTGGGGAGTCAGGGTGTTTACGTACCAAGTGTCGGTCACAGTTGGACTTAGTGGTGAAGGGAAAGTGACAGACGGGACACAGGTAAGGCTTCTGGCCCGTGTGTGTGCGAATGTGGCGGACCAGCGAGCTCGACCAAGGGAATTTACGTTGGCAGAATGGACACTTTTGTTTCTGAGGCGCTGAGGAGTATGCGCTGCGCTTGCCTTCCTCTGAGAGTGAGGTTGAGGTGGAGTCACTCTCGTTGGGTCCTTCATCCTCACCCTCGCTGCCGAAGAAGGGAAAACTCTGGCTGGATGCAGTGGAGAGCAGTTTGTGTACACTGGCCAAGTCTGCACCGCCGTCCTCGCGGCCTCGATCCTCACCACTCGTCTCATCGTTATACTTTCGGATTTCTTCTGCCTCTTCTCTCGCACACTCCTCGTCTTCCTCTTCCTCGTCGACGATGTCTTCTTCTTCTTCCTCTTCCTCCTCCTCTTGTTCCTCCTCCATTATCTCCTCCTCCTCCTCCTCTTCCTCTTCTTCTTCTTCTTCCTCGCCTTCTTCCTCTGGACAGTCGTCAATAATTAGGTCTTTCTCCTCCTCCTCCTTGACTCTCACATCTCCCTTCTCATCGACGTTCTCCTTCTCAATCTTGTTGATGAGCTGTTCACGCACGGCGCTCGAGATGGTGTGCGGCACCTCGCGCGGGGCACTCATGGCCGCCTCACCCTCAGGGCGTGGCGCACCGCTCCCACCGCGTGGCCGCTGTTGCCACACGTCGGGGTGCTGCTGTTTGATATGCCGCTCCATGTTGGACCGCAGCGTGAACCCTTTGTCACACAGGTCGCATCGCCACGGCCGCTCCGTGCGGTAACGACGTTGTTTTGGTTTCTTCATGAGGACAGAGTTGCGCATCGTGAAGTGCATCACGTCCTCGTCGCTGGGCTTGGCTGGAGGGGGGGGCGGAGCGGGGACGGGGGCCTCGGGGACTGGGGGGGTGTCCTCGCCTCGGTCCTCGATGCCTCGCAGCTCTGGCCTCGGGATGCGGAGAGGAAGACTCTTAGCGGCGGCCATCGCGAGGGACAGTTGGAAGGGCGAGTTGTGGGACAGCATTGGAGCGCCGCCCCCCAGCAAGCCACCCCCGGAGGTGAGGTGCAGGCCGCGTTTGAGTTCCTTCTGGTATTCTTCAAGCAGTGCTGTGTCGAACTGGTGACCCATCCGGTACTGACTCATGAAGATCGGGTACTGGGCGGGGGGGAAGGCGCCACACAGACCAGACAGCGGCTGTGAGTACACGCCCAAGGGGAAGGGCGGCCGGGGGATCTTGAGCACGTCAGCGGGGCACTCCGGGGACGACTTGGGGCTGCGTTCAGGCACGTCTTCATCCTCGTGGGCACGGCGAGGCTTGGACAGGTCCTCAGGCTGATCCTGCTCAACCTTCACCTCGGTCACCTCTACGTCTACCTCCACCTCCTCCTCCTCCTCCTCCTCCTCCTCCTCCTCTTCTTCTTCTTCCTCCTCCTCCTCCTCTTCCTCTCTTCTCTCCCTCTCCATGTCTCTCTTTGAGTTCATGCTGAGGTCAAGGGGCGCGTCCTCAGTCTCCATAGGCATGGGCGGCATGACTGGCATGACGGGCGTGAGGGGTCGGTGCGGCACCAGGATGGGCAGGGGAGGCATGGGAGGCTTGGGGGAGAAGGTGAGTGGGATGTGGTGGGGTGAATGAGAGTGGGGGTGGGGGGCAGTGAGGGGCACGGGCATGTGTAGTTTGGAGAAGTTGAGGAGTGACTCCACAGGGGTGAGGTCTTGGTGGTCGAAGCGGTCCTCCGGGGGCCGCGTCTCCACCAGACTGGCCAGCGTGCGTGAAGACGCTGCCTCAGAGTGTTGTTGGATGACGTGACGCATCACGTCGTTCTCAGAGGGGAAGGCGCCGCCACACAGCTTGCACGAGAAGGGCTTCGTCACGCCCTCGGGGTGGGAGGAACGCATGTGGTCCCGTAGGACGGATCGCGCCTTACAGTCGATGTGACAGACGTGACAGACGGTCTCAAGTGTGGCGTCGCAGCTCCCGCCGTCCTCTGAGGGGATGAAGGTCATGCAAGTCTTGATCTCGTCCCGGGACTGTCTGCCGTGAATGTTTTTGATGTGCCGCTCACAGTTTGCCTTGGTGGTGAAGGCAAGGTTACACAAGGTACACTCGTAGGGGGTGTCGCCCTTGTGGCTCTTCATGTGTTCCTTGAGTGTGTTCTTGTCGTTACTGAAGAAGGTACAAAGGTTACAGTGGTAGGGCGGCGCAACCATGTGTGCCAAATTGTGTGACTTGAGCTTACGAAGGTTGGCGAAGATGTCCTTACACAGACGACAAGGGTACTGACCGTTCAACTTCATATCGCGGTAATCACGCGCGAACTGTTCACTGTGGGACAACAGGGCACCCGCCGGCACCATCTGCTGCCCACTGCTGCCAGGGGCGGCGGACATGGGGGCGGCGATGCGGCCAGGGGTTGGGTGTTCAGGGGAGGCCTTGGCAGAGTCCGCAGGGGCGGGGGAGTGTTGTCCCGGCGGAGGCAGCCCCAGGGGCGGCCGGAGCCCCTCGTGGCCGGGCACTCCGAAGGGCACGAAGGGGACGTTGCGGCTCTTCTTGTTGAGTAGATCGAGGACCGCCAAGAAGCTTTCCTTGCCGGGCTGAGCTTCCTCACACAGGTGACGCTGGTGGTGGCGCGTCAGCTCGGCGATGTTGGTGAAGCTGAGGTCGCACCGCATGCACCTGAGTGGCGTGGGTGAGGGCGCCGCCGCGGTGTGTTCACGCATGTGCATGAGCCACGAGTCTGTGCAGGGGAAGGTGATGCGGCACACTTGGCACCTGTGTATGCCCACGCCCTCCCCCGCCGCGCCCTCCTGCCGACTGGACGCCTCACACACCTTCTTGGCGATCAGTGGGAACTTGGAGGTGGAGAAGTCAGTGAGTGTGAGGTGGAGTCGAGGCGGCGCCGCTGCGGGGTGCATCATGGAGTTGTGCAGGTGGAGGGAACGGTAGTTTTTGAAGCCCACATGGCAGGTGGAGCACGACACCTGGTACTCAGGATGCACGGCCTCCACGTGCTGCTCAAGGGCGTGCTGACTCAGCTGCTCCACGCCGCACGCTGGGCACGTCAGCTCCTCCTCTGTGTCTAGCCGCACCAGCTTGGGGGGCGCCGCGCCGCTGTCATCATCGTCGTGGGGCCGCTTGTAGGGGGATCCCGGCGCCTCCTCGGAGCCAATATCACTGTCGCCTGTGTCCGAGCTGGCACCACCGCCGCCGCCGCCGCCGCCGCCATTACGGAGGTGGCCGCGGATGTGACGATGCATGTTGCCGTTGGTGGTGAAATGAGTGCCGCAGATGTGGCACCGGAAGGGCCGCTCACCGGAGTGCACAAGCATGTGTCGGTCCAGCGAGCTGTTGCTGCTCAGCTGCTTCTGACAGATGCCGCAGCAGTACATCTTTGTGCCGTTGTCGCCTTCCACCACATGGTTGTGTTTGCGTATGTGTTGCGTGAAGTCGTGTTGCGAGGGTAGCACCTCCTGGCACACTGGACACGCGAAGCTGCCGACACCCGCCCCCGCCTCGGCCTCACCCTCACTCCCGCACTCCGTCTGCAACAAGAAACAACATCAGTCTCGGACCACCGCTGCCGCGCGACCCCCGACCCCGACCAACCACACACCGACAGCCGGCAAGCGCGACCCTCCGCCCCCCTCCCCCCCCACCCACCCACACCTCCGGCTAGCAGTACTGTACAACCACCTCCACCACACCACCATGAGGGCACTATCCCCCCTCCCCACCCCCCCCCCTTTAGTGCCTGCCAGCCAGCCACCCGTGGGCGGAGCGGGAGGAAGTGGGAGAGAAAGGGAGGTGTTGTGGCAAGAGAAGGGAGAGGGAAGACAGAAGTGTAATGCGTCCCTACCCTCAGGCTCAAACACCCCCCCCCGGGCTGACGGGCTGACTAGCCAACTAACCACCCAGACCACACCCACCCCTCACCACACACACACACACATACATACACACACAGACACACACACACACACACCGCCACACCCTCCCGTCACCAAGCTTCCGGCAATGACTGACTGCCTCGGCCGCTCACTAAGGATGCGTAACGACCCTAGAGTTGTGTGTGTTGCAAGGCGGATGAATTTTTGTTATGTTCAGTTAGATGTAAGTGTATGGGTGTGTCTATGTGTGTATATATGTGTGTGTGTGTGTGTGTGTGTCTGTGTGTGTGTGTGTGTGTGTGTGTGTGTGTGTGTGTGTGTGTGTGTGTGTGTGTATGTGTGTGTATGTGTGTGTGTGTGTGTGTGTGTGTGTGTGTGTGTGTGTCACGGGTGGGTAAACAGTCACTGATCCATGAAGCATCATAAATAGTTTCACCACAACACTATCACCACAACACAACACAACACCACAACCTAACTCAACATCACCACTATGGTCACCACACACTCACTGAGGCTCCACAAGTCTAGTATGTTTCTCCTACACACTAACACACACACACACGTACACACACATACACACGCCCTCACCATGCCAACACACATGGGTGCCCACGCCTGCCGCAGCATGAGCAGTTTGATCGGAGGTGGTGTGGTTGGCAGTGAGCCTCGCCACTGAGCCTCACCGCCTGAGGGGCTGCTCAGTGACTTCAACGAGCGGCCTCACGCGGCTGTAACTCGTGCAACAATGTCCCTCCACAATGACCACACCTGGCACTACGAAGGGGAAGGGGAAGGGGGGGAACAAGGGGGGTGGTTGCTTACCTCTACTTTGTGAACCTTCGTCGGCTTCCTCTTCTTGGCCCCCGATAGCGGCTCTTCATTGGTCAGCGAGTGCCTCTCTGCTTTGTCATTGGTGGACTGAAGACGCACGCCGCTGTGATTGGAGGGCTCAGCGACCATGTGGGCGGAGTCTGGGGTGGGGGGAGCCTCTGGCGATGGGGGGGTGGAGCCGTGGGAGGAGTCTTGGGTGGGGTCACACTCCGCCCTCAGGGGGGAGGAGCCTGGGGGGGTCAGTGTGCCCTTAGGCTCCGGAGACGCCGTTGCAGCCGCCATGTCAGTCTCACCTGGAGCAACACCAATTAACAAACATTAATTATCACCACTAAGAAAGTTGACCTCACACCCACACACAGGTCACCACCACCACGTCACCACTATCATTGCATCACCACCTCACCACACACGCCACCACACCCTGCACTGCATCACTATCTTATCTACATCTTCTAAATCTTGAGTAAATCTTGTCTTCAGCGTGACGCAAGGAAGGAGTCACCTGGAGACCCGAAGCACTTGCATCATCACGTTACCTATTGAAGACCTATCCTGTACTCTCACACACACACACACACACACACACACACACACACACACACACACACACACACACACACACACACACACACATATATATATATACACACTTAGGTAAGAACAAACAATAAATACCAGGTCAAAGATATGCTATAGCTCTATAAACAATAATAATAACAAAATTAATAATAATAAGAATAACTATTTTCTTCCCACTCACTAACTTTTCCATCTAATAAACACTAAGTCTAAAAAACTACAACTACGATTATCACTACACTTTGTAAGCTTTCAATGGTAAAAATATCACACAATACGACCTATGTACAGTACAGCAAGCAAGGATTATTTATATTCATACAAAGTAGTCTCTCTCTCTCTCTCTCTCTCTCTCTCTCTCTCTCTCTCTCTCTCTCTCTCTCTCTCTCTCTCTCTCTCAAATAAAATAAAAAAATATAGCAACAAGTTAGTTACACAGACACACACACACACACACACACACACACACACACACACACACACACACACACACACACACACACACATGAATCTTATCAAAATTAAAAAGTTCTGAAACGAAACAGGGAAGAGTAACATGGAAAAAAACAAGAGAAAGGGGAACGAGGACGAAGATATAAGAAAAGAGAAAATGAAGGAGGATGAGGAGGAGGAAGAGGAATTATTATGAACACTTACAATATACTGTTTGGTGGCTTGGTGAGGGTATAACACCGAAGATCTTGTGTCTATATTCTTCAGCCGAGACTACCATCTCTAATATCTTGTTGACGGGTCCGACAGACACACACACACTCTCACACACACAGACACACTCAATCTTGGTTTCCTCTACAGTAATTAAAGCTTGAACCAAAATCACTGGTATAAATATGCATGTAGATAGATAAGCTTTGGTATCAGCTTAACAAACTCTACGATAAATAAAGCTTATAACCAACTTGTAGTAATTGTTATCTGTACATATTAAAAACAAACTTCATTCCAGTCTTTGGCGATGAGATGTTTCACACTTGCAAAACACACGCACATTTTTTCAATCTTTTCTTTCAGTGTCCGCTAAAAAGCACTACAGACTGCTAGCTACTGATGCACTAATAGCCGTTCCTTGGGTCAACAGGCTTATACAATGAGCACTGAGTCGTGGGTATACTGGGTATGTATGTATGTATTACTTGGGGCCTTCCACTCCCCTCTCATGGGCGTAGACTCTCCGTGAGAAAGGGACGTAATGACTAGGGAGACGTCTGTATTGGTACTGCCGCCGCGCTTGACTCACCCACTTTATATACGCGACACGGGTTCCACTTACGAATTTCAGCGCATCCTTTTAACTCAGTATCAAGACACATTCTACATTAGATAACACGATACATATGTTAAGTATTAGTCATTTGTATCGTCATGTGTAGGAAAATGTTGTGCGGTTAAGCATATGCGAGAAAAATACAATAGGAATGAATACAGTTGTTGGACTCAGGTAAATATCACCTGAGAGACTCGAGGCTGTGTGAGGGAGGAGTGTAAGGGAGACAGACGTTCAGCTGCTTGGTCTAGAGATGACACGAGCTGGTTTTTATTACATCATCTTATAACTACCTTAATTCCTCTCCACGCCTCGCACGCCGGGAATAAGTAAACATAATCATAAGGAAACCTTAATCAACATCTCTGTTCCTCTCAACTTGAGGGAAAGATGGAAAGAGTGAACATTTAACATCTAAAGAAAGAACTTAACCTCACCCTAACGTAACTTAAAGACAAACATCACCACCACATCACAAGACAAGACAAAGAAGATGGGAGGCAGGGAGCGGAGAGAAGGCGGAGGAACAAAGGGGGTAAGGGGTTAAAGGGGGGAAGGGGTTAAAGGGGGGAAGGGGTAAAGGGAGCGAGGAGAGGCGAGCTTCTTTCCCCAGTTTGCCGCCATCCTGTCTACCACTACCACATAAGTTACCATGTCTTGCTATACTGGCTATCCTTACCCACATACACACACGTACACACACACACGTACACACATACCACATCTTGGTCATCATAAACAACGCATACATTGAAATAACTAACTATAACCTATGATTTTGTTGTATATTCAAACAGTTTTAATAGAAGAGAAGGGAATAGGATGTATTTAGTGAAGTTAATTAATATATTTTCAACAGTAGAGTACAAATAGCCTACGTAAGCCGCCTTAACTATAATTTTCTTGTATATTCAAACTATTTTAATAAAGGGGAAGTGTGTGATGCAGTAGTGAATTTAATATCTTTTCAATGGTAAAGTACAACTAGCCTACGTGAGTCTCCTTGTCTAACACACAGTGGAAGGTCTTTGCTTATCACTAGAGCGAGAGGGCGAGAGGGCGAGAGGGTGAGAGGGGGGCGAGAGGGGGCGGGAAGGGGGAGACAATTCGAGGAAGAGAGACAGAAACATGAAGCTTTTTTTATGTTATTATTACATCCCGTGGAGAGAGAGAGAGAGAGAGAGAGAGAGAGAGAGAGAGAGAGAGAGAGAGAGAGAGAGAGAGAGAGAGAGAGAGAGAATAATGTCGTTTGAGATAAATGAACAAAGAATATTTCAATGGTGTTTCAGTTTCATTAAATTACTCAGTGTGTGATGATGCATAAGAGAGAAAAATTAGTCAACAATGGATGATGATTCTAGTAGTAGTGGTGATGGTGATGACTGTAGTGGTGATGGTGATTGTAGTGGTGATGGTGATGGTGTTGGTGGTGGTGATGACAAACACATAGACAGGTTGTGACTAGTCATGATATAAGAACTGATAAGATATAAGCAAACCAAGAC
>JAPQNM010000026.1:4964454-4971841 GCA_029783475.1 Metacarcinus magister
GAGATACCTATGTTAACTTAGTGTAGAGTCAAGAGAAAGGTTAGATTAGTCGAGAGAGAGAGAGAGAGAGAGAGAGAGAGAGAGAGAGAGAGAGAGAGAGAGAAGAGAGAGAGAGAGAGAGAGAGAGAGAAGAGAGAGAGAGAGAGAGAGAGAGAGAGAGAGAGAGAGAGAGAGAGAGAGAGAGAGAGAGAGAGAGAGTAATGGTAAGGAGTGACAGTGTGCATGTGACCGGATATCTATATTTAAACAAGTGAATCACGCCTTGTGCTATTCAAAAGAAATATTCATACGCATTGTAATTTTCCTTTTTCCTGTTTTTTTTATCCTTCGTTAAATTTCTAGTAAAATTTTCAGATCTGTTGCCATAAAAGTACGTTAGATTGTTTAGTTTTTATTTGTTTTTTGCTGTTTGTGATTTCCTTTACTCTCCTTCTCCTCCTCCTCCTCCTTCTCCTCCTCCTCCTCCTCCTCCTCCTCCTCCTCCTTTTCCTCCTCCTCCTCTCTTCTCTCATTCATTCATTCGTAATTTCTCATAATACCTTCCTCCACTCTACTTTTATTAATTATTTCATAGTTTCTTCATTTCTCTCCTTCACTCATTCCTCATCTATCTATTTCCTCATTATTTTCATTTATTTTTTTCTGTATTTCTTTCTTTAGTCATTTATTTATTTATTTTTCTTCCTTGACTGTTGTTGTTCATTTGTTTTTCTTTTGTTTTTTTTATATATATATTTTTTTTGTTTTGGGTCACGTCATATTTTTGTTTCTCATAATCATTTGTTTTCTCATGATTCGATTTTCTCTTGTTTTTTTCTTTTTTCTTTAAAGTAATATTTGAATTTATAATCATGTGACAATTATTCTTTTACTCTACTTAATTACCTTTTTTTTTCTATCTCTCTAATTCTTTTTATTTACTTTATAGTATTTACGTATTTTAGTTTATCATAAAATTATCCTTAACTATTATTATTTATTTATATTTATTTAGGCTGCTTTTATTTTTTATTTTACAGTGGTAGTATCCTCTCTCTCTCTCTCTCTCTCTCTCTCTCTCTCTCTCTCTCTCTCTCTCTCTCTCTCTCTCTCTCTCTCTCTCTCTCTCTCTCTCTCTCTCTCTCTCTTCCACTCCCTGTGTTACGCCTTTCTTCTTATTTTTCCTCCCCTTCCTCCCTTCTCTCCTACCATCCTTCTCCCCCATCCTTCCCTCCCCCCCCTTCCCCCTCCCCTTCCCCTCATGACTAACACGATGAGACAAGACAATAGTCACGTACGCACGCACGCACGCACACACACGGAAAAAAATGTGTATCTTACGTATGCAAAAAAAAAGATAATAATAAATAAATAAAATAAAATAATAATAATAGTAATAATAAAACTAAGCTTGAAAATGTTATCTTTTTAAAAATGTTTCTATGATCATGAGATATTAGTGAAAAAACAAACACACACATAAATAGTTAACAAACAAACAAACAAACAAACACACACACACACGCACACGCACACGACACACGCACACGCACACACGCACACGCACACACACACGCACACACACACACACACACACACACACATCAACTTGAATCATATACAGATAAATTTGCATAATTTTAAATATTTGTATCAATTTTTATATATATATTTTTTTGTTTGTATCGAGTGACCAAAGATACGTCACGGGCAAACCAAGGAGGAGGAGGAGGAGGAGGAGGAGGCTATAGGAAGTACGTCAGGAGTCCTTTCCTTAATACACAAAGGCTAATAGGAAGAAAGGTGCAACAGGTAATTAAAACAGGTACAATAAAGGAGTTACTTAATCAAACTGAAATGTCACTGACCTCTCACCTCACCTGTCTTCATCATCACTTTGAACACTCGGGTAAGACTCATTGCAATCATTACCTAACCCAAAACCGGTTCATTTGATTTGTATTTTTTTATGTATTTCTTGATAACAATTTTGGGATTAGGGAGATACGAGCTCAATTTACATTCCCGATAAGAGTATGTGTGTGTGTGTGTGTGTGTGTGTGTGTGTGTGTGTGTGTGTGTGTGTGTGTGTCGTGTGTGTGTGTGTGTGTGTGTGTGTGTGTGTGTGTGTGTGTGTGTGTGTGTGTGTGTGTGTGTGTGTGTGTGTGTGTGTGTGTGTGTGTGTGTGTGTGGTGTGTGTGTGTGTGTGTGTGTGTGTGTGTGTGTGTTGTGTGTGTGTGTGTATGTGTGTGTGTATATATACAAAAATTACGTTAAAATCGGATACAGGAAACTGCTATGACGAATGAGCGTGAGCGTGTGCGTGTGCGTGTGCGTGTGTGTGTGTGTGTGTGTGTGTGTGTGTGTGTGTGTGGAGATAAGGTTTGTTTAAGGCGTTGAATCGAGGTGGTGATAGTTAGGACACTTTCTATAATCAACATAATCTATAATTCACATCCTTATTCTATTCTTTAATTACACTCCTATTTTCTCCCTCGCTCCTAGCCCACACGTGTCACTTTCCATAACCTAACTTATCTTAACTCAACCCGAACATGACCTTAACTTGTATATTAACCTTATCACCCACTTCTCATACACACACCTTGATCTATACTATACTATACTATACTATACTAAACCTAACCAAACTACACCTAATCTAACCTAAACTAACTATAACTAATCTAACTTAACGTAACCTAAATATACCTAACTTAACCTAAGATCAATGACTTAACCTAAACACACTATAATCTTACACTAGATTCACTGACAATGACATCAAAATTGACCTTTCCATTACTCCTCTGGGAACTGACTGCCCACAAGCTTACCAGGGCCTTAACCCTCATGACCCTCCTGACCTTTGTGACCTCTGACCTCATTAAGACAAGGAATTCCCAAACGCTACTACCAATTAATCATTATCCGGTTTAAAGGGACAAAAGAAGCGATTTCTTTTTATCATCCGACACAGAACCAAGGATAGTTTGGGAAAATCCTTCGCTGACGTCAAAATCTTTAGGATCCTGTGTGTGCCAGAGAGGAAGGAAGGAAAGAAGGAAAGGAAGGAGGGATAGAGAGAGAGGGAGGGAGTGAGTGCCGTTGCGTTGTGTTACGTATGCTCTTGTTCTATTTAAATGGAGAGGAAATTGATATCTTTTTAATTTCCTAGTCTCGTGCTGCTTCGTCTTTCCTTACGTGAGTTTGCGTAATAATAATAATAATAATAATAATAATAATAATAATAATAAGAATGACAAGGCAGTAAGTGAGTGAGTGTCATATGTGATAAAAAAAAAAAACTCCTTGGAAAATAAATTAAATTAAATAAAAAGGAAATAACAGGAAAACAAAACTCTAGAAAACTACATCATCCTCAGAAAGACAAAATTTACTGGAATCGTTTAAGAAGAAAAAATAAATATGAATGAATGAGAGAAAAGAAAAAAAAATCACAAAGAATAGAGTCATTTCCACAATAAAATGGAAGGAGAGAGAGAGAGAGAGAGAGAGAGAGAGAGAGAGAGAGAGAGAGAGAGAGAGAGAGAGAGAGAGAGATGAGAGAGAAGGAGAGGAGAGAGAGAGAGAGAGAGAGAGAGAGAGAGAGAGAGAAAATTACGGATATGTAAGTTATGATACAATATTGAAATCGGATATGCAGGTGTGTGTGTTGTAAGACTTTATAATCTCCTTCCACACTTCCCTTCCACCCACACCTGACACACTCACTCTCACACTCTCTCTCTCTCTCTCTCTCTCTCTCTCTCTCTCTCTCTCTCTCTCTCTCTCCTCTCTCTCTCTCTCTCTCTCTCTCTCTTCTCTAACACACACACACACACACACACACACACACACACACATACATTCTTACTTCCCCTGCGGACACGTAACTTTCTTTCCAATGTTTACTTTTCTCACCAACGAGGGAAAGTTGGTTATTTTTAGTATCACGTTTCAACTGAACCTCCCATGGCACTCTTGCTTAATTTCTGGCACTCTCAGGCACTCTCAGGCACTCATTCTATACGTGTAATGCTTTGTGTGTAATGCTATAGTCCAATTATGTTCGAAAAAGGTCATTGTTCTTTGTTTTTCTGAAGTTATGTATTTTTTTGGGGAATTATACGTAGTGTGTGTGTGTGTGTGTGTGTGTGTGTGTGTGTGTGTGTGTGTGTGTGTGTGTGTGTGTGTGTGTGTGTGTGTGTGTAATGTGGCGTAATATATACCGTACCTGACCTTGTATTTTGCCTGAAGATAAGATACGTATAGAAGAAGAAGAAGGAAGAGGAGGAGAGGAGGAGGAGGAGGAGGAGGAGAGGAGGAGGGAGGAGGAGGAGGAGGAGGAGGAGGAGGAGGAGGAGGATCATAATCTTTAAACATTTCATCACATTACATTATACGAAACTTGCGAAAACCTGAAATACAAATAATTCACACTAATATTTACACCTCAAGATTTCTATTTCCATATTTTCACAACCACACTAACACAATAAATAGAAAAAAAAGAGAAAGAAAAAGGAAGAGAATATATATGTATTCAATAATATAATCTTTCTTTCTCTCTGTCTTTCTTTGTCTGTCTGTCTCTTATTTCTGTCTCTATAATTATCTCTTTCTTTCTAGCTGTCTGTCTTTCTATTTTTCTATCTTTGTCTATCCGTCTCTCTCTCTCTCTCTCTCTTTCTCTTTTTTTAGTGACGTCAACAAACAGAAAAGCATTGTACTTATCATAGCAGTGCAGCATATGAGTCAGTGTTTGTGTAGCAGAACGTACGTGACCTAACCTAACACCAACGGTATCCTGCACTTCTACGCTCACTCCAATAAATCCAAAACGTCATGTTGAAGGGATGGATTGCGTATTATAATGTCAGAGGAAGACGTAAATGTAGATAACCTAACTTAACTAAAGTCAACTATATCCTGCATTTACTTCGCTTACTTCAATGAACTCAAAATGTCATGTTAAAAAGATGGATTAGTCAGAGGGAGACGTATTTGTTGATTTTTTAACGTATATTTAGTTTTTTTTTACGTGCATATTGATTTTTGTACGTAAATTTTGATCTGTTTATGTTTATTTAGATTTTAATACAGAAAACTAGTGTAAAAACCGTAATTCAGCGGTGAAGTAAGGTTTTGGTTCGTAAATATTCGTCATTCAAAGTTAGAAAACGATGAATTAATACTAAAATAAGGAATTATATTGACGTCTTCACTCATTTCGTTATAATTACGTCTTAAAAAAATAAATACTAATAATTTTCAAACCACTATACATCAAAAAAATCAGATAAACTATTAATAATCACCATTTGACTTTTATAAACTAAACTCGTGTATCTTGAATATATTCTAAACCCCATGAAACAAAGGCAAGGTGTTAGGTAAGGACAGGTAACCTCACAGGTACCTTACGGGCAGGTGTCAACAGGTAAAGCCTTAATTAAGCCCCAAACTGCAGTGATATTGGCTTTAAACAGGTAATATTGATAAGGTGTAAGCGTGGTGGCTTTATAAGGACATAGTGTGGTGTGGTGTGCTGGAAGACACTTAAGAAATGTGATGAAATTTATATATTCAGTTACAGTGACACAGTGGTTCTGAGAAAAGTGATAGGAAGGGTAATAGTAATAAGTTTGATAGTATTTTATAGATAATGAAAAGGATGCTAGTTGAAATATATTATCAAGGTATCTATACTTTTGTGTGTTATTAGGAGTGAGTGTTAATTCCTATCTTTCAAACACTGGTAATAGTAATATGTTTGATAGTATGTTATAAATAATGAAAAGGATGTTAGTTGGATTATATAGTATCATGGTATCTATATTTTACTTTAGTGTTAATAAGAGGAGTTGATCTCTCTCTTTTGAAAGATGATAATAGTTATTTGTATTATTATTACTACTGATTCCATAACTTAACGTAATGCATCACTTGAGAAGAAGGAAATAAAATAAATATATAAATAATAAATATATAAATAATAAATATATAAGTCCCATCCTATTCCATCCCATCCCATCCTATCATCCTCTCTTCTCTTCTCTTCCTACTATCCTCTCCTCTTCTCTTCTCTCCTCTTCCTCTTCTTCTTCTTCCCCTCCCCCCCTTTCCTCCCACATTTCCGGCGGATGCTTTTCAAAGGACACAGGATGGAAAGAAAGAAAGAAAAAGAGAGAGGAAGAAAAAGAGAGCATGAATATATATAGGAATTTTCAGAACAAGGTCCAGGAATTGAAGGACATGGAAAGAGAGAGAGAGAGAGAGAGAGAGAGAGAGAGAGAGAGAGAGAGAGAGAGAGAGAGAGAGAGAGAGAGAGAGAGAGAGAGAGAGAGGAGAGAGAGAGAGAGAGAGAGAGAGAGAGAGAGAGAGAGAGAGAGAGAGAGAAGTCTACACGAAATAACTTACATCAATAACAATAACAATAATAACAACAACAATACAATGATAAAAATAATAAATAACGAGAAAAAAAAAATGAAACAATGAAAAATCCCAGAATCCTTCCTGTTGTGGTAAGAAGAGCTAGATGGGATGCCCACAATGGACGGGTTCTGGGAACAGGGACTCCGGCACTCTCTCGAGTCACTATCTCCATCGTCTTATACTCTTTGTCTTTCTCTCGTTCAGTCCTCTTCTCCTCTGCTTGTCATCGGGTGTTCGCGTCTCTCCTCAATGCTCGTGCTCTCTACGTCTGGCATAGCCGTCGTGTACGCATCTCTACGCTCTCTTCTCGTCCGTCTTCCATCGGTCGCAAACTGCTCTTCCTCATTCATCTTTCCGGTACCAGCTCTTTGTCCCTCATTCATCAGTATCTCTCGCGCACTGATTCTCCGCCGGTCGGGTCTCTCTCTCTGCGATCTTCTCTACTCCCACTTCTTATGTCAGTGTTGTAGATTTTTGTGCTCATGACACTTAGTAGTGTATCAGTGAAAGAAATAAAACACATCCATAGACAAATAATCATCCCAAACTTGGTAAAGGTGATGAGTAGGAGAGAGGAGGAGTTAGAGAGAGAGTGTGACGTATGAGAGGGAGGAGAGGAGGAGAGAGAGGAGAGAAATAGTGATTTGGGTCGTTTAGTTTGGAGTATCGAGAATAGAGTACTTGTTTACCCCTGGCCCGAGCTAGACGGCTGGAGGCGTCCGGGGGGGGGGGGTCACGGTTACAAAAAAATAAAGTCACCTGGATTTGTAACCTATATGTCAACGCGTAACATTTTTTAACACATCACACTGTCAGAAGTGAAGAAAAACACAACAACGATCGAAAAATGTATATTCAAAAATTGTCAGGTCATACCAAGTTTGGTATCAATTAACAGCAAAACAAAAAAACAAATGATCAAACATCGACTGGTCCTTACTGTAGTCCAATGTAAAAACACACGACA
>JAPQNM010000026.1:4971941-4994441 GCA_029783475.1 Metacarcinus magister
TAGTCCTGGCAAGCACTGGAGGAGGCTTTCTTGAAGGCTAGAACCTGTTAGGAGAAGATTAATAAATTTAAGTACAAGTGGTGCTAATCCCATAATGAAGGCTGATAAGGAAAGACCCGAAGCATGCTGGGCCTGTGAAGGTGCCGGTGGAGGCCCAAGGCATGCACTGCCCAGTGAGGGCAGGGGCTGCTGGGCTGCTGGCTGTGTGGCATGTGGCTGAGGCTGAGGCTGGGGAGGTGTGGGTTGAGGTGGGGGAGGAATGGGTTGAGGTAGGAGAGGAGCAGGTTGAGTTGGGGGAGGAGCGGGTTGGGGTAGAGGGCGAGGTGGTAGGGGTGTGGGGAGAAGGAGTACCTCCTGCAGACGGGTATCTCTCCTAGGAGGGGTAGGGCAAGAGGGGGTTTTTGGCTGACGCCTGGGAGAGCGACGGCTCCTCTGGGATTTGGGTGTTTGAGGTGCACAGAGGTTAGTGGGTGGGCGATGAGGGGTGGAGCAGTCCCTGGGCAGCCAAAGGAATTATTGTTATCTTTGGGCTGAGTGGTTTGTTAGGGGCAGGTTGTGGAGCAGGTGCAGGTGGGGGTGCCTGAGGAGGTGTAATATTCTCCTCTGGTGAGGGAATCGGTCTGAAGGACCCTGGGACGGATGCCCCTCAGCTTTGCGCTTGACCTCCGTTATTGTGTGGGTAGGGTCATGTTGGAGCTGCTGTAATTGCAGTGCCTGGAGGTATGCCGGGCACTGCCTATAGGTGGGGCGGTGGTTGCCATCACAGAAAAAGCATGCTTCAGGCCGGGTACAAACCTCGGCGTCATGGTAACCACTGCACCTCCCACAGCGGTTTTTGCCGTTGCAGGAGGCGTTGCCGTGGCCAAACAGAAGGCAGCGGGTGCACCTGAGGACAGGGAGGGTGTGGGACCTGACACGGTACACTGCTGAGTTTAAGGCAATCCTATCAGGGAGGGGCCCCCTAAACTTAATACGAATGGCCATATTGGCCATCGTCTGCCCTTCCCTCACAAAAGCTGGGAGTCTGAAAATGTCAATGATCTGTGTTGGGGCATCGTCAAGTATGGTAAGGTTAGTTAGTATGTCCTGTGTGGACATTTCGGGGGATACTGGGTATATCCTCCCGAACATGTAGGTGGGGTCATCGTCTGTCACAACCCAGCATTTGACAGACCACTCTCCCAGTGTGGTAACTGACTCCGGGGGTTGAGAGAGGTTTTCGAGGTTTGCTACCTCGAATTTTATGCCCCTGCCGCCACCTGTGATGGTCAGGGTTTTCTCAATGTACTTTTTGCAAATATTGAAGAGTGGATGGCCCTGGTCACTTTACCAGGGTGTATAAAGCACCTGTTCCCCTCAGCAGAGCGGAAGAGGATGAATTTTGAAGAATGGGGTTGCAGGGGTTGAGATTGGCGTGAGGGGCACAGCTCTAGCGTTAGGTGAGGGTGGCAAGGCAGCTACTGAGGCGAAGGATCGAGCAATACATTTGCTGGACTTAGCTGTATGCTCGTGGACCTCACCAGACGATGGAGAAGGAGAGCGGGTCCGTTTGGAGACAGTGGTGGTGGCGTCCATTGGGTGGCATGGGTGGCAGCATGGGTGGCAGCAGCTGCCGGCGGGTCACAGCCGTCGTCAGTCGGCATGAGTCCCTTGCCGTTCGTCGGCTGTCGATGCGGCGGGACTCAATATGCAGTAAATCCTGCACTTGGGCACTGGTATAGCACCCACCAAACCGTAAATAGGGTTTGGGTAGGCGTTGTGGTTGTGGCTGAGAGAGGTAGGTCTGCACTCTACCATGGTTCTAGCGCGAGTCCGGAGGAAAATAGTTTGTCATCGCCAGCCAGCTGAGTCTATAGTTATCTGTAAAAGATCCTTTTGGACACACACGACTCTCGGCTCACATTATACCTACCACGCCTGTCACCCGATCCTTACTGCCCCTGGTGCAGCAATGTGGAGGAAACAATCGAACACTTCATGCTGCAGTGTCCCCGCTCGTATTCCCACCGAATACTTCTAAAGCCGCATTTTTGTCGTCCACGGTTTCGAAGATCGTCTTCGGTAAACCCAAGTCAATCCCACCTGGAGCGTTTTAGTCGTCCACTTTCGGCTTGGAGGATACGAAGACAGTTCCAAGCCGAAAAGACTCGGCTTCGAAGACTGCCTGGAACTGTCTTGAGAGACGGATTTCAGCTTGCAACCTGGATTCCCCTGAAAAACATCGACAAGAAGGAAATATGGCGGCCCAGAGAGAGTAAATCCGACAGAGCGGCAGCGGAGGCACACTCCCACCCCTTCCCCATACACCTCTCCACTGATAAGACTGACTCTCTGACTAACCTCCACACAACCTGTAAACTACACTGGGACACAGACCTGATTAACGCCTTACAGTACACCTCACTTGGACGCATTAGACAAGACACACGACACCACTGGTGGACCTACTCCCCCAGCCGTGCCCTTGACACTGCCGTCACCAGACTCCAAATTGGACACAGCCGCCTAAACTCCCACCTACACAAGCTGGGCATGACAGAGGACCCCGACTGCCCTTGGTGCCCTACACAACCTGACACCCCAGAACACCTCCTACTACACTGTCCTCGTCACCACTCCCACCGCATGGCACTCCTCCACTCACTGTCGTCTCTTCACCTCCGCAGACCAGCAATATCTGACCTCTTAGGTGGCTCTCAAGACCCTGGCCTTGCCCTCAAAGTACTCAAACACACCAGGACCTTCCTCCAAAGGACAGGTTAACTCAACAGGATCTGATCCACTTACTCATCTGCAACCTGCACTTTTGGGGCACTAGAGGCTGTGGCACCACAGCCTGCACGGCCCCATCAAATTCCCAAGAAGAAAAAGAAGAAGAGAGAGTAAATAGTAACTTATTTGAGTAAAATATGTTGATTCCCACCTTAATTGTGGGATATGACGTTACCTTAGTTGAAAAATAGTGCGTTGAATACACAAATGTGATAATACTGTATGGTAAAGCGGTAAAGCATAGCTTTAATCAGGGTAAAGCACAGTTTTACCCTGATTAATGCCAGTAATGTCATGAAATGAGTATGTGGCGTACTATCTATAATAGCACAGCTTACAGGTACGGCAGCCGTACTTAAATGCTCGCTTATAGATACGACACGTGCCTAACTTTGGTATAATATAATATAAAAAGCTTATATAACCGAACCAAACCGTACCTAACATAACATTACCTAACCTAATCTAAACATAAACTAACGAATGTTGTATCCTCATAGTGCTCGCTTATAGATACGGCATGTGCCTAAGTTTTAGGTAAAAAGCTTATATAACCGAGCCTAACCGAACCAAACCGTACCTAACATAACATAATCAACCTAACATAACTTGAAAGATGCTTTACCAGGTAAATAATAAGGCACAGGCCGTACCAATAGCGGATGAATAGTGTATGACAACGTATCTTTAAGCACTTCGATCTATAATTTGTCAGTATCCAGGTGTTCCAGATACGAGTTTAGTACATTGAATCAACAGTGTTTAGTAATGAAGATGTAGATGTTAGAAGCTATCATATAGCAAGGGCAATTAGAAAACAAGCCATTTTCATTCGTAGCCACATGCCATTCTGGTGAAGATGTAAAAATCTACCGAATAAAATAACTTTGTTAGCATAACCTTCCCAGAGCTGCAGTTAAATAAGCCTAACCAAAACTAACCTAACCAAACCAAACTAAACCTAACGTAACCTAACCAAACAAAACAAAACCTAACGTAACCTAACCAAACCTAACGTAACCTAAAATAAATTGTATTTTTTTCTGTAATTCAGCAGAATAACTGTTTGAGGTGATCTTTAGAAGTTTCTGAGGTTGAATTTGCTGTGCATACTAAAGGTAAGGAGATATGGAATAGGTCGTCTTACGAATCTTTACCGGTAATAGGTCTGTAGACTACACATTAAATGACTACCTTAAGAAGGTCATATAGTGAGAGGGACTTTTGGGAGTTCAAGTAAGCAGTGACTTGCGCCCCAGGGAACAGTGTATTATAGTTAGACATGGATAAATAGAAAGATACTGGGATTTTTTGGTAGTTATGTGACAAATAGAAGTTCTGAGGTCATTCTGAGGTTGAATTTAGCGCTAGTTAGACTCCACCTAGATTATACAGCTCAGTTTTGGTTATGTACTGTGTAGGATTATTTTCGGCGCTGACATTAATTTCGGCAACCATAACAAAAAGGAAATTAATGTCTCCAAATAATTTCAAATAAATGTACAGTAGCTATGTTTTACTTTTAATAAAGTTTTTAGGAAAGTTTGTAAGCCAGATAATAATATTTCGGCACCAAGTCAAGAAAAAGTGTTTTTGTGGTGGCCACTGATCGGCCCAAAACTTGTTTAAGTTACTCACTTATGTAATCATAGACAGTTTAGAAAAAGAGGGAGGCTTCCGTGACGAAAACTTCAAGTTGAGTGCTCTATTTTACGCAGATGACGGGCTATTGATGGCAAGGACAGAAGAAGAAATGTGCAGGATGATAGACTTACTGACTAATTTAAGTAGCTACACAGGACTCGGGATAAATGAAGAGAAAAGCAACATTATAATATTCAACCAAAAGGAACAGCCAGAACAAATTAAAAGAATTAAAGTAGTAAAAGAAATAAAGTACTTAGGCATAGCAATAACAAATAAGAAAAATTGCTTCAAAACTCAAAAAGAATACTCCATTCAGAAGGCCAAGAAACTAGCCAATCCAACATACCCAGTAATTGCCCAAAGCTGTAATAAAATTATCATTGGTAAAACTTTTTGGAAAAGCATTGTTCTGCCGACAGTCTGTATTCATCCAGTATTTTAGCCTACACCAAAGATGAAATTCAAAAACTCCAGAGGATAGAGAGTTCTGTGTATAGGGCAATACTGGGAGCACCCAGTTATACACAAGTACCAGCATTGAGAGGAGAGATAGGGTCTAGTGCCATGGAGACTAGAATAAGGCAAAACCAAATAAATTACTTGAAATATGTGGAGGAAAATTAAAGTAATGAGTTGATGAGAAGGATTGTAAAGGAAAAGGCCACAATGAGGAATGATTACTGGACAAAGACAACCAAGGACTTTATGAGAGAAATAAATGTACAACAGTCTGACTTAAGAACAATAAAGAAAGAGAAGTTAAAGAATAACATCAGGGAATGGGATAGTAAGAATTGGCAGAAGGAGGTAGCAGAAAAATCAAGCTTATCATTATATAAAAACTGGAAAAAGGAGATGTCAGAAGAAAAAATATATGATAATAGACCTAAATCATGTTTTATTGTGGTGCCCAGGTTATGAAGACATAAGGAAAAAGACAATCATTTTACAAAGACCATATATAGACCAAGAAGAAAACATTATAGGACAGCTACTATTTAGTGAACAAATGATACAAGAATCCAAAGAAGTAGTGTACAAGATGTGGATGAAAAGAGAAAACCAGCGGAAAAACTTAATGGACACAACAGCATAAGAACACAAGAAACATCAGGGAAGTGCCGACATAAAGGCAAAAGCTTCCCAACTTACACCTGACCTGACCTGACCAAGACGGCCCCAAGACGGTCTTCGAAACCCAATCCCGCGCATGGACGACAAAAATACGGCTTAAGAAGCCAACTCCTCGCCCTAAACATCACCACCTTGGACCTGCCCACCCTACTGGGGGCGGTGGGAGTGCATCCCTCACCACAATCTGCTGTCATCTGCCCCACCTGCGCTGCCCTCAGGAACACCGGTCAGCTACCAGGCCTGTGATAGCCTCGCCGGACACCATAAGCACATAAGAAATGAGGAGACTGCAAGAGGCCAGTTAATGACCTACACGAGGCAGCTCCTTGCCCCCCACCCTTGGATTAATCCAATATTTAGCTATCCCACCTGTCATCCCTATCCATACTCTGATCCAACCGTCTTTTAAAGCTATCTATTGACTCAGCACTTACTACGTGTCTACCCAGCCTATTCCAATCGTTCACCACTGTTAGTGAACCAATATCTACCTATGTCTGTCCTGAATTTTAGTTTTTCTAGCTTGTACCCATTTCCACGTGTCCTATCCTGACTACTAAATTCTAAAACCTGATCAATGTTTCCCTTATTAATTCCTTTTACCCATTTGAAAACCTCAATCAAATACCCTCTTGCCCTCCTTCTCTCTAGGGAGTGGAGATTAAGACGTTTTAACCTATCTTTGTAGGGTAAATTTCTCAGCCCCTGAATCATCTTGGTCATTCTTCTCTGGACTGCCTCCAAGGAGCCTATATCTTTCCTATAATAAGGGGACCAAAACTGAGCTGCATAATCTAAGTGGGGTCTTACTAGCGCTAAATACAACCTCAGAATGACCTCAGAACTCCTATTTGTCACACACCTACTAATAAATCCCATTATCTTGTTGGCTCTATTTCTAGCTATAATACACTGTTCCCTGGGGCGCAAGTCACTGCTTATTTGAACTCCTAAGTCCCTCACACTATATGACTTTCCTAAGGTATTGTCATTTAATGTGTAGTCTACAGGCCTATTACCTTTACCTACACTCATAATGCTACACTTGTTAACATTAAACTGCATCTGCCATTTCTCTGACCACTCGTACAGCTATTTAACTTACATAGGCTGTACGAGTAGTGGTCAGAGAAAGGGCAGCAGATGCAGTTTAATGTTAACAAGTGTAGCATTGATGTAGGCATTATGAGTGTAGGTAAAGTAATAGGCCTGTAGACAACACATTAAATGACAATACCTTAGGAAAGTCATATAGTGTGAGGGACTTAGGAGTTCAAATAAGCAGTGACTTGCGCCCCAGGGAACAGTGTATTATAGCTAGAAATAGAGCCAACAAGATAATGGGATTTATTAGTAGGTGTGTGACAAATAGGAGTTCTGAGGTCATTCTGAGGTTGTATTTAGCGCTAGTAAGACCCCACTTAGATTATGCAGCTCAGTTTTGGTCCCCTTATTATAGGAAAGATATAGGCTCCTTGGAGGCAGTCCAGAGAAGAATGACCAAGATGATTCAGGGGCTGAGAAATTTACCCTACAAAGATAGGTTAAAACGTCTTAATCTCCACTCCCTAGAGAGAAGGAGGGCAAGAGGGTATTTGATTGAGGTTTTCAAATGGGTAAAAGGAATTAATAAGGGAAACATTGATCAGGTTTTAGAATTTAGTAGTCAGGATAGGACACGTGGAAATGGGTACAAGCTAGAAAAACTAAAATTCAGGACAGACATAGGTAGATATTGGTTCACTAACAGTGGTGAACGATTGGAATAGGCTGGGTAGACACGTAGTAAGTGCTGAGTCAATAGATAGCTTTAAAAGACGGTTGGATCAGAGTATGGATAGGGATGACAGGTGGGATAGCTAAATATTGGATTAATCCAAGGGTGGGGGGCAAGGAGCTGCCTCGTGTAGGTCATTAACTGGCCTCTTGCAGTCTCCTCATTTCTTATGTGCTTATGGTGTCCGGCGAGGCTATCACAGGCCTGGTAGCTGACCGGTGTTCCTGAGGGCAGCGCAGGTGGGGCAGATGACAGCAGATTGTGGTGAGGGATGCACTCCCACCGCCCCCAGTAGGGTGGGCAGGTCCAAGGTGGTGATGTTTAGGGCGAGGAGTTGGCTTCTTAAGCCGTATTTTTGTCGTCCATGCGCGGGATTGGGTTTCGAAGACCGTCTTGGGGCCGTCTTGGTCAGGTCAGGTCAGGTGTAAGTTGGGAAGCTTTTGCCTTTATGTCGGCACTTCCCTGATGTTTCTTGTGTTCTTATGCTGTTGTGTCCATTAAGTTTTTCCGCTGGTTTTCTCTTTTCATCCACATCTTGTACACTACTTCTTTGGATTCTTGTATCATTTGTTCACTAAATAGTAGCTGTCCTATAATGTTTTCTTCTTGGTCTATATATGGTCTTTGTAAAATGATTGTCTTTTTCCTTATGTCTTCATAACCTGGGCACCACAATAAAACATGATTTAGGTCTATTATCATATATTTTTTCTTCTGACATCTCCTTTTTCCAGTTTTTATATAATGATAAGCTTGATTTTTCTGCTACCTCCTTCTGCCAATTCTTACTATCCCATTCCCTGATGTTATTCTTTAACTTCTCTTTCTTTATTGTTCTTAAGTCAGACTGTTGTACATTTATTTCTCTCATAAAGTCCTTGGTTGTCTTTGTCCAGTAATCATTCCTCATTGTGGCCTTTTCCTTTACAATCCTTCTCATCAACTCATTACTTTAATTTTCCTCCACATATTTCAAGTAATTTATTTGGTTTTGCCTTATTCTCGTCTCCATGGCACTAGACCCTATCTCTCCTCTCAATGCTGGTACTTGTGTATAACTGGGTGCTCCCAGTATTGCCCTATACACAGAACTCTCTATCCTCTGGAGTTTTTGAATTTCATCTTTGGTGTAGGCTAAAATACTGGATGAATACAGACTGTCGGCAGAACAATGCTTTTCCAAAAAGTTTTACCAATGATAATTTTATTACAGCTTTGGGCAATTACTGGGTATGTTGGATTGGCTAGTTTCTTGGCCTTCTGAATGGAGTATTCTTTTTGAGTTTTAAAGCAATTTTTCTTATTTGTTATTGCTATGCCTAAGTACTTTATTTCTTTTACTACTTTAATTCTTTTAATTTGTTCTGGCTGTTCCTTTTGGTTGAATATTATAATGTTGCTTTTATCTTCATTTATCCCGAGTCCTGTGTAGCTACTTAAATTAGTCAGTAAGTCTATCATCCTGCACATTTCTTCTTCTGTCCTTGCCATCAATAGCCCGTCATCTGCGTAAAATAGAGCACTCAACTTGAAGTTTTCGTCACGGAAGCCTCCCTCTTTTTCTAAACTGTCTATGATTACATAAGTGAGTAACTTAAACAAGTTTTGGGCCGATCAGTGGCCACCACAAAAACACTTTTTCTTGACTTGGTGCCGAAATATTATTATCTGGCTTACAAACTTTCCTAAAAACTTTATTAAAAGTAAAACATAGCTACTGTACATTTATTTGAAATTATTTGGAGACATTAATTTCCTTTTTGTTATGGTTGCCGAAATTAATGTCAGCGCCGAAAATAATCCTACACAGTACATAACCAAAACTGAGCTGTATAATCTAGGTGGAGTCTAACTAGCGCTAAATTCAACCTCAGAATGACCTCAGAACTTCTATTTGTCACATAACTACCAAAAAATCCCAGTATCTTTCTATTTATCCATGTCTAACTATAATACACTGTTCCCTGGGGCGCAAGTCACTTCTTACTTGAACTCCCAAAAGTCCCTCTCACTATATGACCTTCTTAAGGTAGTCATTTAATGTGTAGTCTACAGACCTATTACCGGTAAAGATTCGTAAGACGACCTATTCCATATCTCCTTACCTCTAGTATGCACAGCAAATTCAACCTCAGAAACTTCTAAAGATCACCTCAAACAGTTATTCTGCTGAATTACAGAAAAAAATACAATTTATTTTAGGTTACGTTAGGTTTGGTTAGGTTACGTTAGGTTTTGTTTTGTTTGGTTAGGTTACGTTAGGTTTAGTTTGGTTTGGTTAGGTTAGTTTTGGTTAGGCTTATTTAACTGCAGCTCTGGGAAGGTTATGCTAACAAAGTTATTTTATTCGGTAGATTTTTACATCTTCACCAGAATGGCATGTGGCTACGAATGAAAATGGCTTGTTTTCTAATTGCCCTTGCTATATGATAGCTTCTAACATCTACATCTTCATTACTAAACACTGTTGATTCAATGTACTAAACTCGTATCTGGAACACCTGGATACTGACAAATTATAGATCGAAGTGCTTAAAGATACGTTGTCATACACTATTCATCCGCTATTGGTACGGCCTGTGCCTTATTATTTACCTGGTAAAGCATCTTTCAAGTTATGTTAGGTTGATTATGTTATGTTAGGTACGGTTTGGTTCGGTTAGGCTCGGTTATATAATCTTTTTATCTAAAACTTAGGCACATGCCGTATCTATAAGCGAGCACTATGAGGATACAACATTCGTTAGTTTATGTTTAGATTAGGTTAGGTAATGTTATGTTAGGTACGGTTTGGTTCGGTTATATAAGCTTTTTATATTATATTATACCAAAGTTAGGCACGTGTCGTATCTATAAGCGAGCATTTAAGTACGGCTGCCGTACCTGTAAGCTGTGCTATTATAGATAGTACGCCACATACTCATTTCATGACATTACTGGCATTAATCAGGGTAAAACTGTGCTTTACCCTGATTAAAGCTATGCTTTACCGCTTTACCATACAGTATTATCACATTTGTGTATTCAACGCACTATTTTTCAACTAAGGTAACGTCATATCCCACAATTAAGGTGGGAATCAACATATTTTACTCAAATAAGTTACTATTTACTCTCTCTTCTTCTTTTTCTTCTTGGGAATTTGATGGGGCCGTGCAGGCTGTGGTGCCACAGCCTCTAGTGCCCCAAAAGTGCAGGTTGCAGATGAGTAAGTGGATCAGATCCTGTTGAGTTAACCTGTCCTTTGGAGCAAGGTCCTGGTGTGTTTGAGTACTTTGAGGGCAAGGCCAGGGTCTTGAGAGCCACCTAAGAGGTCAGATATTGCTGGTCTGCGGAGGTGAAGAGACGACAGTGAGTGGAGGAGTGCCATGCGGTGGGAGTGGTGACGAGGACAGTGTAGTAGGAGGTGTTCTGGGGTGTCAGGTTGTGTAGGGCACCAAGGGCAGTCGGGGTCCTCTGTCATGCCCAGCTTGTGTAGGTGGGAGTTTAGGCGGCTGTGTCCAATTTGGAGTCTGGTGACGGTAGTGTCAAGGGCACGGCTGGGGGAGTAGGTCCACCAGTGGTGTCGTGTGTCTTGTCTAATGCGTCCAAGTGAGGTGTACTGTAAGGCGTTAATCAGGTCTGTGTCCCAGTGTAGTTTACAGGTTGTGTGGAGGTTAGTCAGAGTCAGTCTTATCAGTGGAGAGGTGTATGGGGAAGGGGTGGGAGTGTGCCTCCGCTGCCGCTCTGTCGGATTTACTCTCTCTGGGCCGCCATATTTCCTTCTTGTCGATGTTTTTCAGGGGAATCCAAGTTGCAAGCTGAAATCCGTCTCTCAAGACAGCTCCAGGAGGTCTTCGAAGCCGAGGCTTTTCGGCTTGGAACTGTCTTCGTATCCTCCAAGCCGAAAGTGGACGACTAAAACGCTCCAGGTGGGATTGACTTGGGTTTACCGAAGACGATCTTCGAAACCGTGGACGACAAAAATGCGGCTTTAGAAGTATTCGGTGGGAATACGAGCGGGGACACTGCAGCATGAAGTGTTCGATTGTTTCCTCCACATTGCTGCACCAGGGGCAGTAAGGATCGGGTGACAGGCGTGGTAGGTATAATGTGAGCCGAGAGTCGTGTGTGTCCAAAAGGATCTTTTACAGATAACTATAGACTCAGCTGGCTGGCGATGACAAACTATTTTCCTCCGGACTCGCGCTAGAACCATGGTAGAGTGCAGACCTACGTCTCTCAGCCACAACCACATATGCCTACCCAAACCCTATTTACAGTTTGATGGGTGCTATACCAGTGCCCAAGTGCAGGATTTACTGCAATAGTGAGTCCCGCCGCATCGACAGCTGACGAACGGCAAGGGACTCATGCCGACTGACGACGGCTGTGACCCGCCGGCAGCTGCTGCCACCCATGCTGCCACCCACATGGACGCCACCACCACTGTCTTCAAACGGACCCGCTCTCCTTCTCCATCGTCTGGTGAGGTCCATGAGCACACAGCTAAGTCCAGCAAATGTAATGCTCGTTCCTTCGCCTCAGTAGCTGCCTTGCCACCCTCACCTAACGCTAGAGCTGTGCCCCGATGCAAACCTCAACCCCTGCAACCCCATTCCTCAAAATTCATCATCTTCCGCTCTGCTGAGGGGAACAGGTGCTTTATACACCCTGGTAAAGTGACCAGGGCAATTTACTCATCAATATTCTCCAAAAAGTACATTGAGAAAACCCTAACATTACAGGTGGCGGCAGGGGCATAAAATTCGAGGTAGCTAACCTCGAAAACCTCTCTCAACCCCCGGAGTCGGTTACCACGCTGGGGGAGTGGTCTGTCAAATGCTGGGTTGTGACAGACGATGACCCCACCTACATGTTCGGGAGGATATACCCAGTATCCCCCGAAATGTCCACACATGACATACTAACTAACCTTACCATACTTGACGATGCCCCAACTCAGATCATTGACATTTTCAGACTCCCAGCTTTTGTGAGAGAAGGGCAGACGATGGCCAATATGGCCATTCGTATTAAGTTTAGGGGGCCCCTCCCTGATAGGATTGCCTTAAACTCAGCGGTGTACCGTGTCAGGTCCCACACCCTCCCTGTCCTCAGTTGCACCCGCTACCTTCTGTTTGGCCACGGTAACGCCTCCTGCAACGGCAAAAACAGCTGTGGGAGGTGCAGTGGTTACCATGATGTCGAGGTTTGTACCCGGCCTGAAACATGCTTTTTCTGTGATGGCAACCACCGCCCCACCTATAGGCAGTGCCCAGCATACCTCCAGGCACTGCAATTACAGCAACTCCAACAAGACTCTACCCACACAATAACGGAGGTTAAGCGCAAGCTGAGGGGCATCCGTCCAGGGTCCTTCAGACCGATTCCCTCAGCAGAGGAGACTGTTACACCTCCTCAGGCACCCCCACCTGCACCTGCTCCACAACCTGCCCCTAACAAACTACTCAGCCCTAAGATAACAATAATTCCTTTGGCTCCCCAGGGCTGCTCCACCCCTCATCGCCCCCCCACTAACCTCTGTGCACCTCAAACACCCAAATCCCAGAGGAGCCGTCGGTCTACCAGACGTCAGCCAAAAACCCCCTTTTGCCCTACCTCTCCTAGTAGGGATACCCGTCTGCAGGAGGTACTCCTTCTCCTCACACCCCTACCACCTCGCCCTCTACCCCAACCCGCTCCTCCCCCAACTCAACCTGCTCCTCTCCTACCTCAACCCATTCCTTCCCCACCTCAACCCACACCTCCCCAGCCTCATTCTCAGCCACATGCCACACAGCTAGCTGCCCAGCAGCCTCTGCCCTCACTGGGCAGTGCATGCCTTGGGTCTCCACCGGCACCTTCACAGGCCCAGCATGCTTCGGGTCTTTCCTTATGAGCCTTCATTATGGGATTAGCACCATTTGCACTTAAATTTATTAACCTTTTCCCAACAGGTTCTAGCCTTCAAGAAAGCCTCCTCCAATGCTTGCCAGGACTACTCTCATTCTTCACATCACTCACGCAGTGAATTCTGTTCTCCCCTCTCACTTCATACTCTGGAACGCCCGGTCCCTGTACTGGAAACTTCCAGTCTTTAAAACCACGCTGTCTTCATATTCACCTCTTGTTGTTGGTGTCTGTGAGACGTGGCTCACTGACGCTTTCTCCCCTTCCTTCCCCAACTATTATTATTATTATTATTATTATTATTATTATTATTATTATTATTATTACTATCATTATTATTATAATTGTTATTATTATTATTATCATTATTATTATTATTATTATTGAAATCATTAGTATTATTATTATAATATTTATTATTATCATTATTATTATTATTATCATTATTATTATTATTATTATTATTATTATTATTATGAGAGAGAGAGAGAGAGAGAGAGAGAGAGAGAGAGAGAGAGAGAGAGAGAGAGAGAGAGAGAGAGAGAGAGAGAGAGAGAGAGAGAGAGAGAGAGAGAGAGAGAGAGAGAGAGAGAGAGAGAGAGAGAGAGAGAGAGAGAGAGAGAGAGAGAGAGAGAGAGAGAGAGAGAGAGAGAGAGAGAGAGAGAGAGAGGAGAGAGAGAGAGAGAGAGAGAGAGAGAGAGAGAGAGAGAGATAATGCAAGGTTGACATTTGACGTAGGAATTAAATCAATGAAGAATGAATGAAATGTAGAAACAATAACAATAATAGTAATGTTAATAATGATAATACTAATATGGAATTTCTTTAGTTTAAGTGAAATATCTTTATAAATTACCCTTTTTTTTGCTCTCTCTCTCTCTCTCCCTCTCTCTCTCTCTCTCTCTCTCTCTCTCGCTCTCTCTCTCTCTCTCATAACTACATATAAGGATGCAACGAAAGAGAGAGAGAGAGAGAGAGAGAGAGAGAGAGAGAGAGAGAGAGAGAGAGAGAGAGAGAGAGAGAGAGAGAGAGAGAGAGAGAGAGAGAGAGAGAGAGAGAGAGAGAGAGAGAGAGAGAGAAAGAGAGAGAGAGAGAGAGAGAGAGAGAGAGAGAGAGAGAGAGAGAGAGAGAGAGAGAGAGAGAGGAGAGAGAGAGAGAGAGAGAGATTGAGAGACCATTCCAAAAAATTTTATGTTTGAGAAATATCATCTGTGTGTGTGTGTGTGTGTGTGTGTGTGTGTGTGTGTGTGTGTGTGTGTGTGTGTGTGTGTGTGTCTATGTATGTATGTGTATGTGTGTGTGAGTGTGTGTGTGTGTGTGTGTGTGGCATCTCCTTCAGGTTTTGGAGGAGGTGCCGCCCGTAGGAGGCCGACGTCTACGTTGTGTGTGTATGTATGTGTGTATGTGTGTGTGTGTGTGTGTGTGTGTGTGTGTGTGTGTGTGTGTGTGTGTGTGTGTGTGTGTGTGTGTGTGTGTGTGTGTGTGTGTGTGTGTGTGTGTGTGTGTGTGTGTGTGTGTGTGTGTGTGTGTGTGTGTGTGTGTGTCCTTTCTCTCCCCTCTTGGTGTGGTGGTTAGCACGCTCGGCTCACAACCGAGATGTTCTGGGTTGGAGTCCCAGGTCGGGTGACGACAAGATGGGCTTGTCTTCTTCAACGCTGTAACCTCTGCTCACCTAACACTAGCAGTACAATAAGTACGGGAGTAAGCCGAGGGTTTGTGACCTTGCAATTCTGGCAGGTGGAAATTCTATCCCCCTGTGTGTGTGTGTGTGTGTGTGTGTGTATGTGAGATTAGGCACGGCATCGCCAAGGGCACAGCACCGCCAAGGGCACGGCACCGTCGAGGGAAAAACATTGCCAAGGACACGGATCCGCCAAGGGCACGACACCGCCAAGGGCATGGCACGGCCAGGGGCACGGCACCGTCGAGGGCACAGCACCACCAAAGGGCACGGCACGGCCAAGGGCACGGCACTGCCGAGGGCACGACACAGCCGCTGGCACGGGACCGCCAAAGGCACGGCACCGCCAAGGGCACGGCACCACCGAGGGCACGGCACCGACGAGGGCACGGGACAGCCACAGGCACGGCACCACCGAGGGCACGGCACCGCCAAGGGCACAGCACCGCCGAAAGCACGGCACCGACAATAGCACGGCACCGCCGAGGGCACGGCACCATCGAGGGTAAAACATTGCTAAAGGCACGGATCCGCCAAGAGCACGACACCGCCAAGGGCACGGCACGGCCAGGGGCAGGGCACCGTCGAGGGCAAAGCACCACCAAGGGCACGGCACGGCCAAGGGCACGGCACTGCCGAGGGCACGACACAGCCGCTTGCACGGGACCGCCAAAGGCACGGCACCGCCGAGGGCACGGCACCGCCAAGGGCACGGCAACGTCGAGGGCAAGGCAAGGCCAAGGGCACGGCACAGTCAAGGGCATGGCACCGCCAAGGGCACGGCACGGCCAAGGGCACGGCAATGCCGAGGGAAGGGAACAGCCGCTGGCACGGGACAGCCAAAGGCACGGCACCGCCAAGGGCACCGCAACATCGAGGGCACGGCACTGCTAAGGCCACCGCCAAGTGTACGGCACGGCCAAGGGCACGGCACCACCGATGGCACGGCACCGCTGAGGGCACGGCACCCCCAAGGGCACGGCATAGCCAAGAGCACGGCACCGCCGAGGGCACGGCACCCCCAAGCGTACGGCACAGCCAAGAGCACGGCACCGCCGAGGGCACAGCTGAGCCGAGGTCACGGCACCGCCAAGGGCACGGCACCGCCGAGGGCATGGAACCCCCAAGGGCACGGCACCGCCGAGGGCATGAAACCACCAAGGGCACGGCACCGCCGAGAGCACGGCACTGCTGAGGGCACGGCACCACCAAGCACACGGCACCGCCAAGGGCACGGTACCGCCAAGGGCACGGCAACGCCAAGGGCACGGCACCGCCAAGGGCACGGCACCGCCAAGAGCACGGAACCGCCAAGGGCACGTCACCGCCACAGGCACGGCACCGCCGAGGGCACGGATCTGCCAACGGCACGGCACCGCCAAGGGCACGGCACCGCCAAAAGCACGGCGACGCCAAGGACACGGCACCGTCGAGGGCACGGCATTGCCAAGGGCATGGATCCGCAAGGGCACCGCTGATGGTATGGCACAGCCAAGCGCAAGGCACCGCCGAGGGCACGGCACCGCCAAGCGCACGACACCGCCAAAAGCACGGCACTGCCGAGGGCACGGCACCGCCAAGGGCACGGCACAGCCAAGGGCATGACACCACCAAGGGCACGGCACGGCCAGGGGCACGGCACCGTCGAGAGCACGGCCCGCCAAGGGCATGGCACCGCTAAGGGCACGGCACCGCAAAGGGCACGGCACCGCCAAGGGCATGGCACAACCAAGGGCACGGCACCTCCAAGAGAACGACACCGCCAAGGGCACGGAACTGCCAACAGCACGGCACCGCCAAGGGCACGGCACCGCCGAGGGTACGGAACCAACAAGGGCACGGGACAGCCACAGGCACGGCACCGCCGAGGGCAGGGCACCGCCAAGGGCAATGCACCGCCGATGGCACGGCACCGCCAAGGGCGCGTCACCGCCGACGGCACGGCACCTCCAAGGGCACGGCACCGCGAAGGGCACGGCACCGTCGAGGGCACAACATTTCCAAGGGCACGGATCCGCCAAGGGCATGGCACCGCCAAGGGCACGGCACCACCAAGGGCACGGCACCGACGAGGGAACGACACCAACAAGGTCACGGCACCGCCAAGGGCACGGCACCCTCAAGGGCACGGCACCGACGAGGGAACGACACCACCAAGGGCACGGCACCGCCGAGGGCACGGCACCGCCGAGGGCAAGGCACCGACAAGGGCACGGGACAGCCACAGGCACGGTACCGCCAAGGGCACGGCATCGCCAAGGGCATGGGACAGCCACAGGCACGGCACCGCCGAGGGCATGGCACCGCCAAGGGCACAGCACCGCCGATGGCACGGCACCGCCAAGGGCGCGTCACCGCCGACGGCACGGCACCTCTAAGGGCACGGCACCGCGAAGGGCACGGCACCGTCGAGGGCACAACATTTCCAAGGGCACGGATCCGCCAAGGGCATGGCACCGCCAAGGGCATGGCACCACCAAGGGCACGGCACCGACGAGGGAACGACACCAACAAGGTCACGGCACCGCCAAGGGCACGGCACCCTCAAGGGCACGGCACCGACGAGGGAACGACACCACCAAGGGCACGGCATCGCCGAGGGCACGGCACCGCCGAGGGCAAGGCACCGCCAAGGGCATGACACCGCCGAAGGCACGTCACCGACAAGGGCAAGGCACCGCCAAGGGCACGGCACCGCCAAGGGCACGGCACCGACGAGGGAACGACACCAAGAAAGGGCACGGCACCGCCAAGGGCACGGCACCGCCAAGAGAACAACACCGCCAAGGGCGCGGCACCACCAAAGGCACAGCACCGCCAAGGGCACGGCACCGCCAAGGGCACGGCACCGTCGAGGGCACAACATTGCCAAGGGCATGGATTCACCAAGGGCACGACACCGCCAAGGGCACGGCACCGCCAAGGGCACGGCAACGACGAAGGAACGACACCAGTAAGGGCACGGCACGGCCAAGGGCACGGCACCACAGAGGACACGGCACCGCAAAGCGCATGGCACCGCTAATGGTATGGCAATGCCAAGAGCACGACACCGTTAAGGGCACGGCCCCGCCGAGAGCACGGCACCGCCAAGCGCACGGCACCGCAAAAAGCACGCCACCACCGAGGACACGTCACCACCAAGGGCACGGCAAAGCCAAGGGTACAGCACGGCCAAGGGCATGGCACCACCAAGGGTATGGCACCGCCGAAGGCACGGCACCGCCGAGGGCATGACACCACCAAGGGCACGGCACGGCCAAGGGCACGGCACCATAGAGGGCACGGCACCGCCAAGGGCACGGCACGGCCAAGGGCACGGCACTGCCGAGGGCACGGCACAGCCGCTGGCACGGGTCCGCCAAAGGCACGGCACCGCCGATGGCACGGCACCGCCAAGGGCACGGCAACGTCGAGGGCACGGCACCGCTAAGGCCACGGTACCGCCAAGTGTACGGCACGGCCAAGGGCACGGCACCACCGATGGCACGGCACCGCCGAGGGCACGGCACCCCCAAGGGCACCGCATAGCCAAGAGCACGGCACCGCCAAGAATACGGAACCCCCATGCGCATGGCACAGCCAATAGCACGGCACCGCCGAGGGCACAGCTGAGCCGAGTGCACGGCACCGCCAAGGGCACGGCACCGCCAAGGGCACGGCACCGCCAAAGGCACGGCACCACCAAGGGCACGGCACCGCCGAGGGCACGGCACTGCTGAGGGCACGGCACCACCAAGCACACGGCACCGCCAAGGGCACGGTACCGCCAAGGGCACGGCAACACCAAGCGCACGGCACCGCCAAGGACACACACCGCCAAGGGCACAGCACCGCCGAGGGCACGGCACCACGAAGCGCACGGCACCGCCAAGGGCACGCACAACCGAGGGCATGGCACCACCAAGCGCACGGCACCGCCAAGAGAGCGGCACTGCCGAGGGCACGGCACCGACAATGGCACGGCACCGCAAAGGACACAGCACCGCCAAGCGCACGGCACCGCCAAGTGCATGGCACCGCCGAGGGCACGGCACCGCCAAGGGCACGGCACCGCCATGGGCATGGCACCTCCAAGGGCACGGCACCCACGAAGGCACGGTACTGCCAAAGGCACGGCACTGCCAAGGGCACGGCACCGCCAAGGGCACGGCACCGCCAAGGGCACGGCACCGCCGATGGCACGGCACCGCCGAGGGTACGGCACCGCCGAGAGTACGGCACCACCAAGCGCACGACACTGCCAAGGGCACGGCACCACCGAGGGCACGGCACCACCAATCGCACGGCACCGCCAAGGGCACGGCACCGCCGAGGGAACGGCACCACCAAGCGCATTGCACCGCCAAGGGCACGGCACTGCCGAGGGCACGGCACCACCAACCGCACGGCACCGCCAAGGGCAGGGCACTGCCAAGGGCACGGCACTGCCGAGGGCACGGCACCGACTAGGGCACGGCACTGCCGAGGGCACGGCACCGACAAGGGCACGGCACCTACAATGGCACGGCACCGACAAGGGCACTGCACCGGCGTGGGCACGGCAGCACCAAACGCATGGCACCGCCAAGGGCACGGCACCGCCGAGGGCACGGCACCATCAAGCGCACGGCACCGCCAAGGGCACGGCACCGCCGAGGGCACGGCACCACCAAGCGCACGGCACCGCCAAGAACACGGCACCGCCGAGGGCATGGCACCGAAAAGGGCACGGCACCGCCAAGGAAACGGCACTGCCGAGGGAAGGGCACAGCCGCTGGCACGGGACCGCCAAAGGCACGGCACCGGCGAGGGCACGGCACCGCCAAGGGCACGGCACCACCAAGGGCACGGCAACGTCGAGGGCACGGCACTGCTAAGGCCACCGCCAAGTGTACGGCACGGCCAAGGGCACGGCACCACCGATGGTACGGCACCGCTGAGGGCACGGCACCCCCAAAGGGCACGGCATAGCCAAGAGCACGGCACCGCCGAGGGCACGGCACCGCCAAGTGCACGGCACAGCCAAGGGCATGACACCACCAAGGGCACGGCACGGCCAAGGGCACGGCACCGTCGAGAGCATGGCCCGCCAAGGGCATGGCACCACCAAGGGCACGGCACCGCAAAGGGCACGGCACCGCCAAGGGCATGGCACCACCAAGGGCACGGCACCTCCAAGAGAACGACACCGCCAAGGGCACGGCACCGCCGACAGCACGGCACCGCCAAGGGCACGGCACCACCGATGGTACGGAACCAACAAGGGCACGGGACAGCCACAGGCACGGCACTGCCGAGGGCACGGCACTGACAATGGCACGGCACCCCCGAGGGCACGGCACCGACAAGGGCACGGGACAGCCACAGGCACGGCACCGCCAAGGGCACGGCATCGCCAAGGGCATGGGACAGCCACAGGCACGGCACCGCCGAGGGCATGGCACCGCCAAGGGCACAGCACCGCCGAGGGCACGGCATCGCCAAGGGCACGGCACCGCCGACGGCACGGCACCTCCAAGGGCACGGCACCGCCAAGGGCACGGCACCGTCGAGGGCACAACATTGCCAAGGGCACGGATCCGCCAAGGGCATGGCACCGCCAAGGGCACGGCACCACCAAGGGCACGGCACCGACGAGGGAACGACACCAACAAGGTCACGGCACCGCCAAGGGCACGGCACCCTCAAGGGCACGGCACCGACGAGGGAACGACACCGCCAAGGGCACGGCACCGCCGAGGGCACGGCACCGCCAAGGGCAAGGCACCGCCAAGGGCATGACACCGCCGAAGGCACGTCACCGACAAGGGCAAGGCACCGCCAAGGGCACGGCACCGCCAAAGGCACGGCACCGACGAGGGAACGACACCATCAAGGGCACGGCACCGCCAAGGGCACGGCACCGCCAAGAGAACAACACCGCCAAAGGCGCGGCACCGCCGACGGCACAGCACCGCCAAGGGCACGGCACCGCCACGGGCACGGCACCGTCGAGGGCACAACATTGCCAAGGGCAAGACACCGCCAAGGGCACGGCACCGCCAAGGGCACGGCAACGACGAAGGAACGACACCGCCAAGGGCACGGCACTGCCGAAGGCACGTCACCGCTGTGGGCATGACACCAGTAAGGGCACGGCACGGCCAAGCGCACGGCACCACCGAGGGCACGGCACCGCAAAGCGCATGGAACCGCCAAGAGCACGGCACCGCTAATGGTATGGCAACGCCAAGAGCACGACACCGTCAAGGGCACGGTCCCGCCGAGAGCACGGCACTGCCAAGCGCACGGCACCGCAAAAAGCACGGCACCGCCGAGGACACGTCACCACCAAGGGCACGGCAAAGCCAAGGGTACAGCACGGCCAAGGGCATGGCACCACCAAGGGTATGGCACCGCCGAAGGCACGGCACCCCCAAGGGCATGACACCACCAAGGGCACGGCACGGCCAAGGGCACGGCACCGTAGAGGGCACGGCACCGCCAAGGGCACGGCACGGCCAAGGGCATGGCACTGCCGAGGGCACGGCACAGCCGCTGGCACGGGACCGCCAAAGGCACGGCACCGCCGAGGACACGGCACCGCCAAGGGCAAGGCAACGTCGAGGGCACGGCACCGCTAAGGCCACGGTACCGCCAAGTGTACGGCACGGCCAAGGGCACGGATCCACCGATGGCACGGCACCGCTGAGGGCACGGCACCCCCAAGGGCACCGCATAGCCAAGAGCACGGCACCGCCGAGGGCACGGCACCCCTAAGCGCACGGCACAGCCAAGAGCACGGCACCGCCGAGGATACGGCACCCCCAAGCGCATGGCACAGCCAATAGCACGGCGCCGCCGAGGGCACAGCTGAGCCGAGTGCACGGCACCGCCAAGGGCACGGCACCGCCGAAGGCACGGCACCACCAAGGGCACGGCACCGCCGAGGGCACGGCACTGCTGAGGGTACGGCACCACCAAGCACACGGCACCGCCAAGGGCACGGCACCGCCAAGGGCACGGCAACACCAAGCGCACGGCACCTCCAAGGACACACACCGCCAAGGGCACGGCACCGCCGAGGGCACGGCACCACGAAGCGCACGGCACCGCCAAGGGCACGCACAACCGAGGGCATGGCACCACCAAGCGCACGGCACCGCCAAGAGCACGGCACCGCCGAGGGCACGGCACCGACAATGGCACGGCACCGCAAAGGACACAGCACCGCCAAGCGCACGGCACCGCCAAGTGCATGGCACCGCCGAGGGCACGGCACCGCCAAGGGCACGGCACCGCCATGGGCACGTCACCGCCAAGGGCACGGCACCCACGAAGGCACGGTACTGCCAAGGGCACGGCACTGCCAAGGGCACAGCACCGCCAAGGGCACGGCACCGCCAAGGGCACGGCACCGCCGATGGCACGGCACCGCCGAGGGTACGGCACGGCCGAGAGTACGGCACCACCAAGCGCACAACACTGCCAAGTGCACGGCACCACCGAGGGCATGGCACCACCAATCGCACGGCACCGCCAAGGGCACGGCACCGCCGAGGGAACGGCACCACCAAGCGCATGGCACCGCCAAGGGCACGGCACCGCCGAGGGCACGGCACCATCAAGCGCACGG
>JAPQNM010000026.1:5004441-5010395 GCA_029783475.1 Metacarcinus magister
CTATCTTGCTTTTAGTGTCGTTGCCGTTGGCATCGTCAGAGGTAGCGCGTTTCACGTGAGCGAAGGTGGCTGCTGTAGGTCGCCTGAGACCGTTTAGTGTAGTTGCAAGTTTCAAGATGGAAGTGGTGTCGGGATTGCCCACGAAGGATTTTTCTATGTGACAGATTATGTGAGGGAAGACAAGACCTACATGAAGTGCAGCGTGGCGAAGGGCATGTGTTGCAAGGGTTGCGGAATTTGGACTGCTGAGGGCTTCGTGAAAACCGCGGAGCATAGCCACGCACCAAATCAGTCTGTCATCGAGCGTGCAAAAGCACGCGCTGTGATGAAAGAAAGGGCTGAGGGGACCGTGGAGCCAGTGCATGCAGTGAGGGATGCGGCTGAAAGGGACATGAGCTTGGCTGCCAGGGCTGACATGCCACGCGAAGGTGACATCAACCGCTACCGCAAGCGAGCAAGGCAAGCTCCTGCTGAGCCGGCGACCATCGGTGATCTCGTCATACCACCGGAGCTTGGTCTGACCCAAGAGTCGCGGAGCCTGCCTGCGACACGCTTCTTGTTGTATGACAGCGACGATGACGAGGCCTACAATGACAAAAGGATAGTACTGTACAGCAGTGACTGGGGGTTGCAGAATCTGGCCTACAGTCTTCACTGGGCAGCTGATGGCACGTTCAAGGTCTCTCCAGTACTCTTCCAGCAGCTGTATACAATACACGCCACCGTCCTGGGCATAACAGTGCCTTGTGCATACGCACTGCTGCAAGACAAGAGCGTACACACCCACAGGCAGGTAGGTTCAGGCACGGGTTCAAGCTCGATAAAGTTAGATTAAAAAAAGGAAATAGGAAGAAATTGGTTCTCAAACAGAGTGGTAGATGACTGGAATAGACTCAGTAATCAGGTTGCTAGTGCAGTCAATAGTGAGCTTTTAAAGAAGATTAGGCAAATTTATGGATAAGGACGATAGGTATGTATACGTATGTTTTATACAGGGACTGCCTTGTGTAGGCCTGCAGGCTTCTTGCAGCTTCCCTTATGTTCTTTTGTTCTTAGGTGCTGAGCAAAGTGCGCGCAGCCATACATGAGAGTCACCCAGACGCCCCGGGCCTCGGTGGCACTGTGATGACTGATCTCGAGCGAGCGACTATGAACGCTATCCAAGAAGTCTTCCCCCAAAAGCTGCAGTCCACCTGCTTTTTTCACCTCGCCCAGAACGTCTGGAGGAAAGTGCAGAACGTCGGACTCCAGCAGCGGTACACACACACACACACACACACACACACACACACACACACACACACACACACCACACACCACACACACACACACACACACACACACACACACACACACACACACACACACACACACACACACACACATTCTTACACTCATTCACTCACTCACACTCACTGACTCTAACTCACATTCGCACATTCACCTTCAGAAGCCTTTTTAATTAATACAACTAACGATAAATATCTTTGCAGGTGCGGAGCCTGCCGGCTATCGCGTTCCTGCCCCCCGCCGATATTCCTGCTGCGTTTCATGCGGTAGCCGGTTCCCTGGCAGACGACTGCATCAACCTAGTCACGTACTTCGAGAATACGTACATAGGTCGCGAGCTTGGTGGCAGATGGAGGCCCCCAGCCTACGCGCCGAAAGAGTGGACCCAGTTTCAGCGCACCCTCGATGGGTTGGGTCGCACGAACAACAGCATTGAGGGGTGGCACCGGAGGTTTGCAGGAAGAGCTGGTGTCCATCCCAATGTCTTCAGCCTGATCCAACAAATCCAGGCCGAGGAAGAACACTGGCGAGTGGAAGTGGCAAAGGTGCAGGCCGGGGCGGCACTGAGGCGCCGGAAGCCTCAGTGGGAACAGCTAAGTGATCGCCTCGCAACTCTGGCACACCGACGCCGCGATGGAGATATTAACATCATGGACTATGTGCGCAGTGTGGCTCATAACTTCACATTCTAAAATGTCATGTGAACAGCAGTCCCTTTCTAATTATTTCTTTTTATGATAGCTGAAGTTTGTTTGCTGCAGGCAAAGAACCTTGTATGTACTTTTATGAGTTTATGATTATTTAGTGCGGACATATAGACCTGTTTTTTTTTTCTTTTTGTCAGGAAGATTATTCTTGTTTGGCTCCAGGCAAGTAGCTGCCATTATATATATATTTTCTTTTCTTTAATTGAGTTTTGTCTGGCTGCAGGAAAGTAGCTGGAAGATGTGGTCCAGTCATCTATGGAATAAATCGTATTGTAATTGGGATCAGTCTATTTTTAGCCAGTTTTATGGGGATAGCACACACACAAATAAAATGCAGGTTCAGAGTAAGCATCCCTTGGACCATCAACATTAACTGGTGGACGGCGACGCAGGCTATATCCCACACTATGGACTGATCATTGAGGACTGAGCACAGCTGACTGATATAACTGGCAAATAAAACACCGAGGGTTTACCTTATGACTATCAGGCCACGAACTGGTAATGGATCGAAAGACAATTCATCCGAAAGAGATTTTGCGATAGGCCATGATAACTAAATGATAATTAACTAGATGACAGTTACATTTTGGCAATAAGCAGTGAATATATATATATATATATATATATATATATATATATATATATATATATATGTGTGTGTGTGTGTGTGTGCATTTTTTAACATAACTGGGCGACCAAAAGGTCTCCCAGTGGTGAAAAACAGTCGCCCAGTAAGAAACTTTTTAAGGTACTGGGCGACAAGATCTTTATTCTTGAAATAATTCCTGGAGGCAATGGCTCATCATGTCTGTGTGCTCAATGTATATTATTTTGCGTTAACGGGAAGGCGGCGGCGGCAGAGTGCAAGGTTATGATGTTGGTTGTCGGTGGCGGAGGCGAAGTGGGTGGTGGTGGTGGTGGTGATGGTGGGTGTCAGCAGGGTCGGCGTAGTAGTAGTAATAGTAGTAGTAGTAGTAGTAGTAGTAGTAGTAGTAGTAGTAGTAGTAGTAGTAGTTGTTGTTGTTGTTGCTGTAATCTAGATGGGGAACACCTGCGGTACAGGACAGCCAACACCGCCCCTGAGGCTCGCGTGGACATCGGTGCAGCGGGCCTTTTTGGACATCCGGATCTTCGACCCGATGGCCGCCTCCCATAGCGAGCTCTCCCTCGAGGCTGTCCACCAAAGGAACGAGCAGGAGAAGACAAGGGCCTACGGTGAGAGGATCCTGCAAATCGACCATGGTACCTTCACGCCCCTGGTCTTCACCACATCTGGCGGCATGGGCCCCAAGGCTAGGAGCTTCTACTCAAGACTAGCTAACTTGATGTCATCAAAGAAGCACCAGCCAAGGAGCTCCGTCGCCGCCTGGATGAGGTGTCGCCTCTCCTTCTCCCTGCTCCGGTCTGCCCTCCTGTGTCTCAGGGGTACGAAACATTCCACTCCCTCCAACACGGACATAAGTGACCTCGATTGCGAGGCCACAGTGGTAGAGAGTGGGATAAGGGTAGATAGGTTAGAGATAGAGTAAGGACGTAAATTTTGGGGTAGATAGTTAGTATAGATATATGCTAATTTTAATGCATTCTTAGGGTTAGGAATATTATGGTTGGATGCCACAGTCATTAGCGACCAGAGTTGGGGCTGATGACCTCCAATTCGTGGAGCCCTTTGAAATAAACGCAGGGTGGAGGTATCTGTAGTAGTAGTAGTAGTTTTTTTTTGTAGTGGTAGTAGTAGTAGTAGTAGTAGTAGTAGTTGTTGTTGTTGTTGTTGTTGTTGCTGTAATAGTCGTAGAAGGAGGAGTAGTAGTAGTAGTAGTAGTAGTAGTCGTAGTAGTAGTAGTAGTAGTAGTAGTAGTAGTAGTAGTAGTTGTTGTTGTTGTTGTTGTTGTTGCTGTAATGATCGTAGAAGTAATAGTAGTAGTAGTAGTAGTAGAAGTAGTAGTAGTAGTAGTAGTAGTAGTAGTAGTAGTAGTAGTAGTAGTAGTAGTAGTAGTTGTTGTTGTTGTTGGTGCTGTAATGGTCGTAGAAGTAGTAGTAGTAGTAGTAGTAGTAGTAGTAGTAGTAGTAGTAGTAGTAGTAGTAGTAGTAGTAGTAGTAGTAGTAGTAGTTGTTGTTGTTGTTGTTGTTGTTGCTGTAATGGTCGTAGAAGTAGTAGTAATAGTAGTAGTAGTTGTGGTAGTAGTAGTAGTAGTAGTAGTAGTAGTAGTCGTTGTTGTTGTTGTTGTTGATGTTGCTGGAATGGTCGTTGGAGTAGTAGTTTTTCAATTCAATTCAATTAATTTATTTCGTAATACTTACATCAATTGTCTGTATTACATACTGTAGATTAAAGAATAAATAAAAAAAAACATGTACACACATATACATACATATATATCTATCTAAAACATCGTAGGAACAGGAAGTTACTAAAATTGTGCTAAAATCAAAAGAAAATAAAAGTACAGTTGTAGTGTATTGTAGGTCTGGTGTATGGCATGGGTAGCCATGCTAATAAAATAACCATCCCGGAGGGGAGTGCTACCTACCAGCACCACCACCCCCACCTGTCACCCCCCTCACCACCACAGGCACACGTCGCACCTCATGCCGTTGTACAAACATAATTCGTGATTTAATTATATCTAAATTATAGCTACTTACAGATATGTTATACTTCTTATAAAAGAGACTGCTTGTATTTGTACAGAATAGTCCACCATACAAAGAAAATATATTGGATTTTATAATAGAGCTTTTGTTATGCGCGAGTCTATGGTAGTAGCGAGCCTTTGTAAGGGCCAGATGGTGAGGCAGCAGCAACTCCCCACATGCCTCGGCAGCCTCATGACTGCTGCTGTAAACAGGGAGGCCAACCATTCGCTTAAAGGCAGTGGAGTATGTAACGTTAAATGTGCTACATATTTTAGATCGATCTGATTTTTCATTGTTCCACAAACCTAATCCATAATCCGGTTTACAATACATATTAAATAAAAAAACTAAAATTTCCTTATTTACAAACCTAAAATCTCTTAAAATACTATTTACATTGCTATAAAATAATTTTAAGCGATACTCAATGTCGTTATTATCTTGTAGATTAGAGGAAATCATGTGACCAAGATACTTGTAGCAACTAACCACCTCAAATGTGTCATGACAAATTATGACATGCTGCCTGTTGTTGTTGGGCCCGAACATCATACATTTAGTTTTAGACTTATTTATACATAAATTTAAATTATTTAGCCTAGAAATAAAAAGATTATACAGCGTTTCCATATTTTCTACAGACTTTGAAAATAAAACAATATCGTCTGCATATGCAATAATATAAATTTTTTCTGTACCCAGTACACAGCCTTCATCACGTGCAGAGATGTCATTGACTATATCACCTATATATAATTTAAAAAGAAATGGTGATAGAATTCCACCTTGGCGAACACTTCTCTCTACACAACAAAATTTTCCCTGAGTGCCCTCCCACACAACATTGGTACTCTGGTTACGTAGGTAGTGCATTAATAATAGTATTATATGTACAGGCAATCCTCTCTCTAAAAGCTTCTGACCCTAGAGAAAATGATCAACCCGATCAAAGGCCTTAGACAAATCAATGAACATGGCGTTAGCAGAATTCCTCTTATGATTATTACTGTACATAACTTCCTTGAGGACAAAACAAGCATCCGTAGTAGAAACCCCCTTTTTAAAACCCAATTGCCTTGGATTCAAACGTATTTTCTCTTCAAGAATTTCTAAAAGATGCATTTCAATAATCTTTAAAATACAAGAGGATTGCATTACTGGTCTGTAATTTCCAACCTCAGTAATATTACCTTTTAAATTTTTAACAATTGGACATATATTGCCTTTTAGTAAATTAATAGGTACATAGCAATGAGTAAAACATAAATTTAAAAACACAGCTAAAAAGCATAAAAAGGCATCTGATGCATATTTCAA
>JAPQNM010000026.1:5015051-5025051 GCA_029783475.1 Metacarcinus magister
TATTTGTCTAGCTGCTACCTAGAAGGTTATCCCCTCCCACCCACCCTGGCACCTTCTGTGCCCCCTCAGACGTCATCGGCACGGCCTTATGCCCTGCCCCCTCAGACGCCTTACTGCGTCTTAAGCGGCCTAATGCGCACGCATGCGCGGCCTCTACCCCCTCAGACTGCGTCATCGGCACGGCCTTATGTCTTGCCCCCTCAGACGCCTTACTGCGTCTTCAGCCGCCTCACGCGCACTCTACACCTTCTGACGCCTTCTTGCGTCATCATGTGTCCTCAACACACCCCATTGCGCCCTCGGTGCAACATTATGTCCAACTCCTGCCCCCCGCCTCGCGGCGTTAAAGTGATCTCCACCATCGCCATTCATCGCCCTGTGGATTATTCATCGCCCTGTGGATTACTCATCGCCCTGTGGATTACTCTACTCTCCCGTGGATAGTACAGTACGGTGCAGACAACGCTCCAGCAGACGCCCTCCCACTGCCGTGTCGTCTTCTCACACTCCCAGGCATCAAGGTCGCTCTACGCTGGCGGAACTACAGATGCATATCGTCTCTTTCCGTCAGCTTCACGACCTCTCACCCTGGCATGTGAGCTTCACAGCACATCTGGGAGGACTTCACCTGGACCCACACCTGCCTCCATGGTGATTCGGCACTTGACCTCGTCGGCCCCTCTGCCCCACACTGCCGGTTATCGCTACATCCTCTCGGCAACCGCCGCTACAGGACTTCCAGCTACCACCCGCAGTCGAACGGCATGGTCGAACGGTCATCACCAGCCTCCGCCCAACGCGAGAACTGGTCCCAGGCGAACTTGCAACCACAGGAAGAATTCGTTCCTCCCTCCCTCGTCACTAGGGGGGGGGGAGTATTGTAGCAGTCTCCCCTACACACCTTAGAGAACGGAGATACCCGTTCTCTGAAAACGTGGGTCGCACAGCCATAATTTATTTTTATTATATTTTTCATATTCAAATATTTGTATAAACTTTATATGTACTTTATTTATGTTTTTCATTTATTATATTATTGTATATTATATTGCGCTGCATATCAGCGCACACCACCAACTTGGCGCGCACTGCATAAACACAGTGCGCATGATACAATTTATGATATTTGTTGTTTTCAAATGTTTTACTTTATATATATAGTCTATAATTTCGTGAATAAAATAACCTTAACTGGAAATGAGTTTTCTCTCTCCAGTCGACCAACTAGCAATATACACTCACTAGGTTATAACTTTACCGTCTGCCTTTTAGCAATATATGACATTTGATGTCTGGCACTTTTTTGCATTAACTCACTCACTCAACCTCAAATTTTGGAAGAAAATATTGTAATATACATGAAAAATACAGTATACACTATATTTCCAGCATTTCAGTGGACACAGATCTGACATTATTACACTACTAAGAAAGCTCACCAGAATGCGGGGAAGGAGGCAGGCCCAAGGTGCCAGCAATGTAGGTAGTAATGGCAAACACAAACGAGGACTGATGTGTATGGGCCACCTCCAAGAATGTCCTGTGCTCTGAAATGCAACAGAATTTTTTTTAGATTCATTCAACCTTCTCACTTAAAACGACTGGTATACTGTATTACAAAAATCCTTCATCCTTATGCCTCAAAAATAACATGAAAATATAGTAAGTGTATCTTTTTTACACCATTTCAATTACAATCTTATTATAAATTTTTGATCACCTGTAACTACCACAATTATCTTTATCTCTTTTACCTATGCTGCTTTTTCATTCTACCTCAGCATTCATACTAGTCACCTTAAGTTTATTTTCATATTTAGTATTCCATCTCTTATATTCTAACTAGTCCTGATATTTTCCCGCACTTAACTCTTAATCAAACTCTCTCTCTCTCTCTCTCTCTCTCTCTCTCTCTCTCTCTCTCTCTCTCTCTCTCTCTCTCTCTCTCTCTCTCTCTCTCTCTCTCTCTCTCTCTCTCTCTCTCTCTCTCTCTCTCAATATACAGTCATAGTTCAATGATGCAACCATCAATATTCCGAAAATCACAATGATAAAAAATTTTGAAAATGAGGCCAAATCTGAAATAACCCAATACAGACACTGACACACTGGTAAACTCTAGAACTCTCTTCCTTTGTCTGTTTTTCTACCTGCCTATGACTTAAACTCTTTCAAAAGAGGAGTGACAAGACACCTCTAATGTTAACTGGACCTGCACCCCTTGCTTCCATCCCTCATACTGTCCTCTTTACAGGGTCTGGCGACAAGCGGAATTTTTTTTGTTAACGTATTTTTGTTTTCCCTTAGCCAGTACCCTTTTAATGTAAAGACAACACTCTTTAATCCGACACTCCATGGACTAGTATTTTTTTTTTAATCAGCCGCCATTAGTACATTGAACGGCGGTGCCACATGTTGTCTACAACTTTCCGTAACAACCGACAGCAGAAGAGTGTTTTGGTGATACAGTCTTGCTCATTTCTTATATATAGCTGCATATTTACCCATTCAGGATGCCACCCAAGATAGCAGAAGGTGCAGATGATGGTGCTAGAGGCGAGTAGCGTAAGCACAAATTTTTATCTATGCTTGAAAACGTAGAAGGATGGTAGAAAAAAATCCAAGAGAAAATACAATTGATTGAACATCTTAAAACCAATAATAAGAGAAAAACTAATGAATTAAAAAATACACAATAACAATTATTGAGGAACTTGCATGGGTGTGTGTATGCGTGACTTGTCTTGGCTAACCCCCTATAGGAGGATAATAGCCTGGTATATAGATAGACAGATAACATGGAAACAGGAAGACATTATCATGGATTAGGGAGCAGAACAAAGTTGAAGATATTTTGCGCACAATTAAAAGAAAAAGTGTAGGCTACATGGATGGGACACGTTATGCAACAAACAGAAAATAAATGGACTGTTAGAGTAACAGAATAGCAACCCAGGGATGGTAAAAGAAAGCAAGACAGACAGAGAACTAGATAGAGGGATGAAATACGAAGTTTTGCTACTGTAAAAGAAAAAAGTGGACATGGGCAGCACGCCTCATGTGACGAACAGATAACAGATGGACTGTTAGTGTTACAGAATGGCAACCTAGGGATGGTAAAAGAAGGTAGGGAAGATAGAAAACTTAATGGAGAGATGTGATAGGAAGTTTTACTGGAGCAGCCTGAAATAGACATGCAGCTGATAAAGATGAGAGGAGAAGGTCTCTGTCCTGCAGTGAACTCATAGAGGAGGAGGAGGATTATATTTTTGGACTCCATATGCGACTGTGACTAAAAACATGGCACCCACATCTTCTACAAGTCGCGATGGTGAGAAACCAGTGAAGTGGGAAGTAAGTAACCTTTTCAATAAGTGATCAGTTATGTGTGATATAGAGGGTTAAGCAGAGAAAAGATCAATTAAAATAAAAAAATTTCAACATTGATGCCAAAACAACATTGTATCAAGGAAAGCAAAGATTGAAATTTAAGTTTGTTGCAGGAAGCTATTCTACATTGCAGGAAATGTCAGAAAAACTATGAGGAAGCACAATAAAAAAAACTTGACAAGACAATGTACAAATAGTTTACAGCTAAGCGAGCAGAATTATCATATGTGTTTGCACATATCTAGCTATTGTATTACGGGACATTTACTGTATAATATAGTACAGGCCTTAATGGTAAGCCAAGGACAGAAATAACTAAACAATATGAAGTTATATGGACAAATGCACTATACACTATAAATATCTATCTTTACATCTGGCTTTATCTCCATTAAAATGGCATTTAGGATTCAGGGAAACTATACTCACCTCTTCCCCTCTACTCTCTGTCATTCTGTAGGGGAAAATACAGAAGAGGAACCGAGACCTGAGACTCCTTGCTCTGTCCCTTTTGGTTGCCATTTACAATCCGCAGGGAATACAGTGGTAGTATTCTTGCAGCCTCTACCACAGGACATACTATAGATTTCCCAATAAATATACTATACATTTAACACTACGCACTGTTAATTATACACATGATAATATTCAACGTTAAGATTGGGTATTGCAAATTTGGTTGTACCCAGAGTTAGCTGGGTGGCCTGGGTCCTTCTCCACTTGTGGCCACCAACTTGAACCTCTTAGTGTTCATAACCCTGGCATGAGGAATGGCAGCTGTGAAATAGTTCCACATGAGCCAAACTCAATGCATTGGTGCTGTCTAGAACAGGAAAGTGGCACCTATACTGCTTTATCACTAGTGAGCAAGTTTTGTGTGCTCCATGTACTGACCTTTGGAATCTCACATAATCAGTCCAGGTGCAACATTCCTTGTACCTATGTCTTGAGAAACACCATCAGCGATGCAACATATCTACGGTGTTCCAGCAAGTTTAGGGGTTGTCGCAGGCTCAGGCTGGGCTAAGGAGTCTTGATCATCCATTAGTCACAATTATGTTGAATGTTGTCGAGCTTCTTTGTGTGATCTAGCACACATCATCCAGGAGAGTACAGCGTAGTCTAAAGAAGCCATATTTGGGCCTCATGAAGCAAGAGTTTTCCTTTTCTGTTGAAGAAACTGGCTGTCCTTTGTAGAGAGGAGACTCATAGGAAGGCCTTTTGAGGAATGTGCTATATGTGGTAATCAAAGTTTCGATCAAATCTCAATCCACAATCAATCTCAGCATCTTGATGGCTTCCTGGAGTGGGATAGAAACACTACCAAAATGTAACCTCTCTTTCATTGCTCGCACGGCAGTTGGGGATTGAGAGACCAGCGTTGCTTGTTTCCTCCAAGGGAAAGATCATCTGCCACTGAGCACTCCACTTCTGTATCACTTTTAGTTGCTAGTTGATCTCATTAGCTGCATATTGACTGTGATGTCAGGAACACGTAAGGATACAGTCATCACTGTAAGCAAAGACTACTGGTAGCTGCTGCAGGAGATCATCCACACAGATGTTATACAGGACTGGCTCCAGCACTGAGTCTTGTGAGACTGATTTTTCCACTAAAAGTGACTTAGAAGCCTGCTCATTGACAACCTACAGAATTTTCACTTGAACGTAGTGAGTGAGCGAGTTAATGCGAAAAAAGTATACGCCAAACATCAAATGTCATATGTTACTATATTAAGCTAAAAAGGTAGACAGCAGAGCAAAGAAATAACAGGAAGACAAACTACGAGGATGGAAAGAATGGTTAAGTATAGTGAAATGGTTAGATCAAATGGAAGATGTTTGTATGTCAAAGAATGGCAAAACCAGAGCCATAGTGGGATTTAGAGCCATTAGTAACTGTGTAATCTTGACGAGGAGCAGCAGCTTGTTCCTACTAGTGCTTTTACTCGGGATTGGTGGCTACAATCCTGTTACCTTATGGGAGTGAGTACCAGGTGGTACTAACTCGCAGTCTCGAGGAAGCCAGGATAGGCTCAGCAAGCGGCTGGTGGATAAAATTCCGTTCAAGCAAAGCAGATCAAGCCTAAGAATTGGACGGATAACTCGAGGACGAAAGAAGTTTGATAACAAGGTCGACAACTGACAGATGATAACATCTCCCTGGTGTCTGGTGAATAAGTGAGAAAGTAAAAACAGGAGTGTAATTGGCATTAGTTGAAAAGTGTTAAAAAAAAGGGATCGTAAGATGTAAGTTGGTGTAAAAGACTTGGAAGTTAACCTCACGTTAGTCTCACGTTACCTCACGATAGCTAGACCATTCAGATAGGTTGTGTGTTCTACTGTATTTTATTGAATAAAATAACGTAAGCTTTTACTGTGTTCTCTCCTTATGAAGTCCAACCTTAGTACCTTTAGGTAAACACGTGGTGGTAAGCTGAACGGAGGTAACTGGTTGTGTGTGAGAAGTGTTACAGTCTTGTGTCCAGGGGCTATCTCACACTAGGTTCATACACAGCTAGTTATATGCATGATCGAATGTAGTAGGAGTAGACAGTGGAAGTAATTTCTATGGGAGCGGACATTTTTTGGAAAGAAAATTAATGAGATAAGGGAAGAAACAAGTGTTGAAGAAGCAGGGATGTACTGAGAGAGAAGAACCTGTTAGAAGCCACTTAGATGGGCTTCTTATTTAGCTTCTTTGAGTGTTATGCCATGTTTGAAGCAGAGGGTAGCAACCTTATATAACAGGAATTCACGGAAAGATCCATGAGGCAAAGGATAATCAAGAAGAGATTTTGTGGTAGATGCAGCTGGAGGGGTGGAAGGGAAAATGGCGAGAGGGAGAGAGGGAGAGGGGAAGATGCAAAAGATGTAGGAGTAAGAGAAAGGGGTGGGGGAGTGAGGGGAAGGTCACGTGGTGGAGATGAACTTCTGCTGGAACATAGTGGGTGTTATCGAAAGTGAATGTGATAAGGTAGAGGATGGGAAAGGGCGCCTATGGCAAGCACTGAAATTGCACCCCTGTCTAAACATTTATAAAGTTAAAGATAAAGGTAAAAAAAAGAGTGGTTAAACGGAAAGTTTGAAAGAGCTAAAAAGAGAAGAGCTGAAGTATGGAGGAAAATTAAAAGAAAACCGATCCAGGAAACCAAAGAATAATATAAACTAGAAAGGAAAGAATATGTAAGGGTAAGAAGAGACAAAGAGAAGAGACATGCAAAAGATAGAGTTGACAAATGCAAGGAAGAACCAAAGCTGTTTTATAGATTTATTAATGGAAAAATGAAACAAAGAAAATAAAACTAGATTGAAGGAAAATAAGGAAGTATATGAGGACCCGAAAAAAGTGAGTGAAGTGCTAAATAAGAATTTTCAGAAAGTATTTACAGCTGAATGTGACTTTAAAAAAACCACAAAGACAAGTGAGAAAAAATTAAAAGTCGGAAATCAGGATATATAGAAAAGAGGTAGAAGAAATGATGAAGGAATTGGATGAAAGAAAGGAAATAAGACCAGATGGAGTATGAAGATACATTTTTAAGGAGTGTAGACAAAAAATGGCTGAGCTAGTTCATGATATAATTGAGTTTTCTATAAAAATAGGAAAAGTCCCTAAAGAATGTAAAAGAGCTGATATAATGCCTATTTACAAACATGAGAACAAAGAAGAACCACTTAATTATAGATCAGCGTTATTGGCCAGCATAGTATGCAAGATATGTGAGAAGGTTATCAATAAACAATGAACTGATTACTTAGAAAAAGAAGGAATAATAACAGATAGACAATTTGGATTAAGAATAGGAAGATCATGTGTCACAAACTTATTGAGTTCTTATTCAAGAGTAATAGATGATTGCATGTATTTAGACTTAAAAAGGCATTCGATAAGGTTCCGCACAGGAGATTACTTTGGAAGTTGGAACACATTGAAGGATTGAAAGAAACAATAAAGAACTGGATGGAAGACTATCTGAAAGCAAGGGAAATGACAACAGTAGTAAAGGATGAACAATCAGAATGGAGAGAGTGCCGCCAAACTATGCCCGTGTGCTTGGGTATTCAGTCTGGCTGAGGAAGGACAGAAACACACAAGACGGAGGAGTGGCATTCTGCCACAAAAAAGCTGTGAACGTTCACATAGTGGAGTCCCACATGCCTGTGCCCGAGGAGCTCGAGCTGTTAATATTGAAAATAATTGACAGCGATGGGAAGGGTTTACTGTGTGTTGGGTGCTACCACCCTCCCTCACCGGGTACAGCATTACTGGACTTTCTAACAGTAAACCTCGAACCTATAATAATGGCTAACCAGTGTGACAAAGTGATTATTATAGGTGACATAAATCAAGGCATCATCGGGGATGCCTTCAACACCCTCCTGGTTGTGCATAATTTGCACAACTATGTCAGCTTCCCCACTCACATATCCGGGTCATCGTTGAACCCTGTGGTGACAGACCTGCCTCCACACACTGTTCAGTGCCTACCACTGGACTTTGTGGGTACCTCAGACCATGTGGCTGTGTTCACCAAGATACACTTCAAGAAGCCACTTGAGGAGAGTTACACCCTCCCACTCTGGAGATGGGAGTCTGCTAACTGGGAAGCCCTCAGGAATGACCTGACATAACAATAACACAGAGTTACGACCCAGAGGAGGAGGCTGCCACTGCTTTCCAGCTCAACCACAGCCTCAGACGCATCTTAGCCTGGGGAAACATGTGGGAAGTCACATTTGCTCCCCATAAAACGCAGCTCCTCAACGCCTCCAGATCGAGTAAACACCTGAGCCTTAACCTCAACGACACTGCACTGACACCGCAGCAAGAGATGAAGATGGTCACCTGTGACCGTAGGTTGACCTTCAAAACGCACATCGAGCGTCTCACTAGAGAGGCCTCAGGCATCTCTACGGAAAGTGTTGTGGCTTCTCGAAAGGAGGAGACTAGAAGTCCTCTACTAATCTCAGGAGCAATTCAGGGAGAGTACGCATACCTTGCATGGGGCGGCACCACCAACAAATATCTTGCCCTACTAGACAAGATACAAGCTCGAACAGCGAGGCTCATTGGCAACAGTGATGGTGGGCGAGTGCCTCAGCTGCAGACACTGCAACACCGACGCGATGTAGCAGGACTCACCGTGATGTTGAAAGTACAGGTGAAACGTGTGAGTCACCTACAGGCGCTGTGGCAATCGCCCCGCCAGGCTCAGGTCAACACCCGTGTGGTTGCTGAAACACCTGAGGAGCTATTACAACGGCTCTGTCGGACGTGGCACCATCAGCGCCAATACAAAAACAAATACACTAGCTTGTGGAACACCTTATCAACAATATAGACAAAAATCGAATTTGAAATTGTGTCTGTTCAGAGTTTCAAGGAATTTGTAAACAGCTGGCTGAAGTGAAGTGATAAATATGCAGCGCGTGGTTTTTAGATAGGAAACACTGGGCTGGATGGATGAGAGAGAGAGAGAGAGAGAGAGAGAGAGAGAGAGAGAGAGAGAGAGAGAGAGAGAGAGAGAGAGAGAGATACTGACACTGGCAGACAACAGCGGCCTCTTCCTGTGTGTCATGTACCACCCCACCACCGTTGGACTTCCTGACGGAGGAGCTGGACACCCTACTGGTGTTCCCATTTGATGATAGTGGAGGACCTGAACTTCCACCTGGAGCAGGAAACCTTCAACAACCTCCTGATGGTGTAGGGCCTAGTCAACCATGTCGCTTTCCCTACACATGAGGTAGGAGGGTCGCTGAACCCTGTACTGGCAGACCTCCCCGAGACCAGCATCGTCTGCTAGCCGCTGGGGCCAATGGGCAGCTCAGACCACTATGCCATCCTGGCTCAGGTTCAGCTGAACATGGTGAAAGAAGACGCTGCCCAGTGTAACATCTGGGTCTGGGACAGAACGGACTGGCCTTCCATGAGGCGTGCGGTGCACCACACTGACTGAGAGGCCCTCTTAGTGGGAGAGGCTGAGGCCAAGACTCGCGCCCTCACCACTAAGCTCCTCGCTCTCCAGCAGCAGTATGTCCCCAGCTGGACGTAACTCACCAGACCTGGTGACCCACTTGGTTTGGTTACCGCTGCGGGGACGAGTCACCGTGATGTCATCCCTCTACTCTGCCAACCCTACGAAACAGCTGCCACTAGCAGCGGAAACAAGGTTTCACTCTTCGCTGATTTGTTTGCCAACAAAATGAAGGTCGACGAACCGGGACGACCTCCACCTCAGTTAGCGCTGGAAACCCACCGCACTGTCACTACTGTGTCTGTGACAACAGAGCAGGTTGAGCGGCTACTCAGTGCTGTGGATGTGACTAAGGCGACCGGTCCCGACGACGTCAGCCCCAGATTACTGAATCTGGGCGGGGCTTGGACGATCTGGGCGGGGCTTAGCCGCGGAATCGTGTTCTATTTACCATCTTACCCCGTAATCTGTAATCTGAAACCAAATCCGCCGAATCTGTTTCCGGAGGTGGGTTGTAACAGACGACACTCGTCGCCTGAGCCGGCCTCTACTCAGAATCTAATATTGATATAAACCTCGAATAAAACAGTGTATATATACGAGGAAGATGTTAAGTGGTAGAGAAACGT
>JAPQNM010000026.1:5027525-5040025 GCA_029783475.1 Metacarcinus magister
GGAGGAGGAAGAGGAGGAGGAGGAGGAGGAGAGGGGAAGAGAGGGGAAGGAAATAGGATCGCATCTCTCTTAACTTCCTCTCTTCTATTCTCTTCTTATATAGTCTTCGAATCTCTCTCTCTCTCTCTCTCTCTCTCTCTCTCTCTCTCTCTCTCTCTCTCTCTCTCTCTCTCTCTCTCTCTCAATGAAACACTTGTTCGCTTTACTCTTGCAAGGAGATTCTGAAGAAGTTTACACGATTCTCTTTTGTTTACCGAAGTAGTTTTAGCGCTGTTGGGGGGGGGTGAGGGTGAGGAAGGAGGGGTTTGGGGGGTAAGGAGGGAGGGAGGAAGGTAGGAAGGAAAGAAGGTAGGAAGGAAGGGAGGTAGGAAGGAAGGAAGGAAGAGAGGAAGGAAAGAGGAAGGATGGATGGATGGATTGAAGGAAGGAAGAGAGGAAGGGAGAGAGGAATGATGGATGGAGAGGAAGGAAGGAAAGAAGGAAGGAGAGAAGGAAGGAGGGTTGGTAAGGGAGGTGTGGTGAGGGGTGAAAGAAGGGGAAGGATGGGGTGAAGGGCTAGGTTAGGGAGTTGAAAAGAATAGGGTGGGAAGGGAGGGAAGGGAGGGAAGGGAGGGAAAAGGGAGGAAAACGTGTTGGAGGGGAGAGGAGAGAAAGGGAAAGTGAAGGAGGGGAGGGAAGAAACCTTATAACTATTGTTCCTGGGGTTAAATGTGAACTCTCTCTCTCTCTCTCTCTCTCTCTCTCTCTCTCTCTCTCTCTCTCTCTCTCTCTCTCTCTCTCTCTCTCTCTCTCTCTCTCTCTCTCAATCAGATACCACCTGTGTTCTCGACTGGACCAAAAAGTTTCTAAGGTTGGCAATTCTATGTAAATTCTCTCTCTCTCTCTCTCTCTCTCTCTCTCTCTCTCTCTCTCTCTCTCTCTCTCTCTCTCTCTCTCTCTCTCTCTCTCTCTCTCTAAGGACATCGAGATCCCTATACATTATGCCCTTTGAGTTACGGTTCCCCCTCCCCCCCCAAACCCCTTATCAGAGGCCTCGATTCCCCTCGCCCGATGCTCACTTGTCTCTCAGGAGTCGTATTCGATCCCACTTATTCTTCTCCTCGTCAATTATACACGAAAAAAAGAGAGAGAAAAGACTCGATTTTCGATTTCATTTATTTTTTCCTCTCTCTCTCTCTCTCTCTCTCTCTCTCTCTCTCTCTCTCTCTCTCTCTCTCTCTCTCTCTCTCTCTCTCTCTCTCTCTCTCTCGCTCTTGTTGTTAGTGAAATTGTTTTTTTGTTTTTGTTTCTATAGATGAAGTAAAATAATAATTATAATGATAATAATAATGTGTGAATGTAAACAAAGTGAAAGAAATGCTGAAAGAATTGAAAGAAAGGAAAAAAAAACAGTATGAGAGAGAAAAAACAAGAACATTATAAACTACACACACACACACACACACACACACACACACACACACACACACACACACACACACACACACACACACACACTAAAAAGAAACATACCCAACATACAATAATAATAATAATAATAATAATACGTACATACATACAAACCTCTCTCTCTTGCTAAATAAATAAATAAATAAATAAATAAATAAATAAATAAATATATTACATAAGCAAATAAATGACACATACTTTGAAACGATCACATAACACGAGGAAATGACAACTTTTTTGGGGGGGCGACAGGGAAAAAAAAAAAATAATAATGATCAGTAGTAACACACTGGAGGGGGGGGGGCGGAGGGGGGGCGAGGGGGGGGGCGGAGGGGGGGTGGGGGGGCGTTGAGGGGAAAGGAAAAAAATTTAGATAGGCAAACATGGAATAAAAAAAATTGCAAATAATATATGAATGCTTAAACTTAGAGCGAGAGAGAGAGAGAGAGAGAGAGAGAGAGAGAGAGAGAGAGAGAGAGAGAGAGAGAGAGAGAGAGAGAGAGAGAGAGAGAGAGAGAGAGAGAGAGAGAGAGAGGGGAAAAAAATCAGTGCCTGGTACCCCGAGCGAAAACGACTCATTTGCATGTCATGAAAAATGTTGAGTGAGACATTAACCCCCCCTCCCCCCCCCTCCCCCCCTCCCCCTCCCCCTTCTTTCCCCCTTCTTTCCCCTCACTTCCCCTTATATTCTCTTTCCTTCTTCCTTTTCCTACTGCTCATCCCTTCCCCTTTACTCTCCTTTCTTTATTCCTTTTCTACCCATTCCTCTTCCCCTTACTTCCCCTTACTCTTTATCCATCTTCCCCTTATTCCTCCTCTTCCCTTCCTTTTTATTTTCCATTTTTTTTGTTCTTCATTTTCCCACTCATCAATTATTTTACTCTCCTTGTTCTCTATTCCATTATTTATTCATTTTTCATCTATTTATGTCTTCTGTATATTAGATTATTTCATCCTCCTCTTCTCTTCTTTCATTTCCCTTTCTTTCTTTCATCCTTCCTATTCCATCTTCATCTTTCACCTAGTCACAAGTTTCCCTCATCCTCTTATTTCCCTATTCACCTCCTCCTCTATCTCATTTCCTATCCCTTTCCTCATCCATTTCTCATTTTCCCTTTTTATTTCCATATGCAAACCTATTTCATGTATATTTTTTCCCTTGTTTAGGTAATGAGGTAATATTTTCCCTCGTATTTGTATTTTTTCCCCACATAAAAGGAGGAAAAATTTATGACAAACTTCTTTCCCAATTACCTATGGATGACTTTTTGTTACCTGTAAACTGTATGACTTTTTTCCTCTCGTTCTGCCCCAACTATTTGCTCTCTAAATATATATACAAACTATTTTTTTTTCCCGCCTTTCAGAGTCCATTATTCTCTCTCGAAAACAATTTCTCATCCAAATATGACCATTTTGCCAACATTTTTTCAGAACACTTAACATTTTTTTCCCCCCATTCTGGTAGCGTAACCTCTCACTCTCTCTCTCTCTCTCTCTCTCTCTCTCTCTCTCTCTCTTTTAAGGTTAATTGCTAGCACATCCGATACACTTTTCCTACATGTATAACGTTTACGTGTTAAGAACAATAATCTACGTTCTTTCCTGTTTTCATTTTTTTATTTTCCTTTTATTTTTTCATATTTCTATTTCTATTTTTGTGTGTCACTTCTCTAGTGTAATTTTTTTTTTTTAAAGAAAATTATTCATATACACATATATACATACATACATACATACATATACTCAAAGGCACACACAGGCACATACACACATACACATACACACACACACACACACACACACACACACACACACACACACACCACACACACACACGATACACCTTTTCTTACTCCCTTTTTTGTGATTTCTCATTAAAATCAATAATCAACAATTTTTTCTTTTTAGCTTTGCCTTTCAAAAAAAAATTATTGCTGTCCGCCATCCAATCGTAACACCCTTTTCCCCTTTTTCTTCCCCTTTCCCTTTTATCCATTAATTTCCATAAAATAATTCACTACCCAATGCATGTTTTCTCCTCCTTTCCCTTTTACTCATTAGACCCAAAAATCAACGTTAATTTCTTTCTTCAATTTTCTTTCCCCTCTTTTTTTCCCATAGCTGCAGGTAAATCCACACACACACACACACACACACACACACACACACACACACACACACACACACACACCTGAGCTGACCCACGCTGACCCTCGTCGTTCCCCTCACCTGTCGTTGCCCCGCCTCTGATGAATTATTCCTCACCTGTGATTGGTGCACGGGGTGGCCACGTCACGGCCGGTAATGACTGGCGGGACACGAGGGTTCAGTCATCTATACTTCTGTTCAGTCATCTATACTTCTTGTGCTTTCGATGGGATGAAACTGTTGAAATATAAGAAATTGTATGTTGTAATATAAAGTATTTTGTTGGTGTATATATATGAAATGGAAAAAGAGAAAGAGATAGAGAGAAAAATAAAGAGAGGGAATGTTCAGTTGATAAGGAAGAGCAATGGAATTAAGGAAATGTTTGTCTTTATCATATTTTCAAAGGATATAAAGTTGAGTCAGTCATTGTTTTGTTCATCGTGTTAGAATTACAAGCATCGATAACACTGAACTGAACTTAACACGATAAAAACAAGGTGAATGAAGAAGTATATGAACAATTTACCACACAACCATTTTTTTGTTATTTTACAGAAAGAGTTTAACCTTTCCTTAGATTCTTACGTCTATATTCACTCATTCCTTCGTTCAGTAGTAATAAAAAGCATTGATAAATTCAACAAAATGAACTTAGTTATATATCAATAAGACATTTATCAAAATACTATTGATTGAATACTATTATTGAATACTATTGGTTTCTTGGGTTACTTAAATAATTTCATCCAACTTTGTATTTTTTTTCATTCCATACAGTTAACTTCATTCTTCATTCATTCATCTATAAAGGAATGACAACAATTGAGAGAATCCAGTTTCACACACAACACGAACAAAAAATTTACTAAAAATATTCTACTAAAACGCAAACTTTTTTAGTAAACATTTAAACATTTAACTGAGATTTTCTTTTTTTCCTTTGCGTTTATAGCTATTCATCCCTTTATTCATTGACATATAAGATAACTAACATTAATGGAGAAAAATTGAAAGCGAATGAAATGATAAAAAACAGACACTTTCTCGTTTTTCACCGTTTCAAAAATGATAAAAAAAACCCTCTCTTGAAACCATTATTTTTTCTTCTTATTGCTACCATTTCTTTCCTTTCTTACTTCCTTTCTTCCTTTCCTCCTTCCATTTGTCCTCTCTTCCTTCCATCCATCCATCCTTCCTTCCATCCTTCCACCCTTCCACCCTTCCTTTCCACCTTTCTTCCTTCTTTCTATCATCTATACGGTTCTTGTGGAGTCTATAGAGCCGCTGGATGACGTTCAGCTTGCGCCGGACGTGATAAAAATAACAAATGACTATCACTCCAGGATTCGGCTTTTGTTACAGTTTTGTATATATATATTTTTCACATCAGGTTTAAAAATTTGATATATAAAGGTAGATTAATGGCTTTTCAGGTTTTAAGCTTTACTGTAGAGCAAAAAAAAAGGGATACAAAACAAAAGAGTAACGGGAAACATTAACGCTTAAAACGATCACGAAACAAAATAACATCAAAGTTGCGCACCCAAGAATATGGAATGAAAAACGATAGATGGGACGACAACGAATGATAAACAACGGAAAAATAATAATAATAATAATAATAATAATAATAGTAAACAAAATGGAGTGAAATATATATAGAGAGAGAGGAAGATAAAATGAGAAATAAAAAGACAGATTTAAACACAACGAAAAAAATATTGAAAAAAGTGGATAAAAGAAAAGAAAAAAATAATGATGATGAACATGAGAAAGAGGAAGAAAACGAAGACACATTAGTATCCAAACACACACACACACACACACACACACACACACACACACACACACACACACACACACACACACACACACACCATCTTGATCACATAAAAGCAGACAAAGAAGACAAAACAATAAAAATAAAACAAAAAAAGCAGAAGAAAAAAAAAGAGAAGAAAAACATAATAAAAACAGAAAGAAAGAACAAAGAGGACCAGGAGGAGGAGGAGGAGGAGGAGGAGGAGGAGGAGGAGGAGGAGGAGGAGGAGGAGGGAGAGGAAGAAGAATACGAGAAAGCAAAGACAAGTGAAAAGGAGTAAGAGAACGTATGCACAGAGTGAACTTGGAGGAGGAGGAGGAGGGGAGGAGGACGAGGAAGGAGAAGGGAGGAGGGAAGAAGGAAGGAGGAGGTATGGGGAGGGAGGAAGGAAGGAGAGGAGGAGTTAAGGAGGGGTTAGGGAGGGGTCAGCGGGAAGGAGGAGGATAGGGAGGGGTAAGGAGGGAGGAGAGGAGAGGATGAAATAGGGGAAGGAGGAGGGTAAGAGGAGGAAGGGAGGGGGCGGAGGGGATAGGGTAGGGGAGGAGGAGGAGGAGGAGTGAGGAGGAGGAGGAAAGGAGGCGAGAGGAAGAAGAATACGAGAGCAAAGACAAGTGAGGAGTAAGAGAACGTATTGCACAAGTGAATTGGAGAGCGAGGAGGAGAGGAGGAGAGGGAGAGGAGGAGGAGGAGGAGGAGGAGGAGGAGGAGGAGGAGGAGGAGGAGGAGGAGGAGGAGGAGGTATTGAAGGCTTGAGACAGCGTACGTGAAGGGCGAGAGTGTGTACTCCATTTCCATTGATGAATAAGTAAGAGTACGACACACCTGCATTTCGGCGCCTGAATGAAAAATAAGACGTTGCGTGTCCAGTCTGAAGAAGATGTGAATAAGGCAATGGTGGCTCGCTCTCTCTCTCTCTCTCTCTCTCTCTCTCTCTCTCTCTCTCTCTCTCTCTCTCTCTCTCTCTCTCTCTCTCTCTCTCTCTCTCTCTTTGCTTGTAGTAATAGTTGTAGTAATCTTCTTCCTTCATCCACATCTTCACCCTTTTCCCCTTTCTTCCCCTTTTTTCCTCTTTTCCTCCACTACCTAATAAGCCTTTTGACTAACCATGGAACCCCTCATTCTCCCCTCTCTTACCTCCCCTCTCCCTCCACCTACTCTCCTTTCTCCCCTCACGTTCTTCCCTATATATCCCTTCGTATCCCTGATGTCCCCTCGGTACGCCCCTACGCCCCCTTCCCCCTCCCTCCCCTCGTTTCCCCTCACGCCCCCCCCCCACCCCCGCTCACCCGACACCCGTTTTGATGCGGCTTGACGAGTGGTGGGTAGCGGCACACCTGTCCCCTTAATTGGTGTGTGGCAGGTGTGTGTGTGTGTGTGTGTGTGTGTGTGTGTGTGTGTGTGTGTGTGTGTGTGTGTGTGTGTGTGTTGGGTAAGTGTGTGGGCTATATATATGTGTACCTCTCTCTCTCTCTCTCTCTCTCTCTTCTCTCTCTCTCTCTCTCTCTCTCTCTCTCTCTCTCTCTCTCTCTCTCTCTCTCACCACCACCACCACCATCTTCCCTCTGGAGAATCTGACGAGGGGAAACAGGAGAGGGGAAAAGTTGGGAATGTAGGGAGGGAAAAGGGGGGAGAGAAAGGGGGGAGAGAAAGGGGGGAGAGAAAGGGGGGGTGTGGCATACGACGATCTGTAAAGTGAATCACAACTCCGTCCTGTGACCCCAAACTTGTGACCCCAGGGGCGATGAGGTCATTCCCAGGGGTCACAGCAGGTCAAGGATTAGGGGGGGGGTGTTAAGGGGGATTAAAAGGGGAGTAAAGGGAAGTAAGGGGAGGAGGTGAAGGCAGGAAGGATGACAAGAGGAAAAAGGAAATATTATAGATAAGTGGGGGAAAAGATGAGAGAGAGAGAGAGAGAGAGAGAGAGAGAGAGAGAGAGAGAGAGAGAGAGAGAGAGAGAGAGAGAGAGAGAGAGAGAGAGAGAGAGAGAGGCTCGTAGCCCGTGTAACGCGTCACCAAACTGCCCAATTACCGAGTGACGAGCCATTTAGCGCACGGGGTGGCGGGCTAACCACCACCACCACCACCACCACCACCACCACCACCACCACCACCACCACCACCACCACCACCACCACCACCATCACTATCCATACAAAAAATAAATAAACAACAAAACTACCAATAAACAAACAAGAAAGAAAAAGAAACCGATAACACACACACACACACACACACACACACACACACACACACACACACACACACACACACACACACACACACCCAAAATAAAAGGGGAATAATAACACAACATATTAAGAGGGAAAGATGGGGGAGGTGTTGGCAGTTTGAGGGGAGAAGGGGTGAGTGAGGGGAGAAGGGGTGATTAGGGGAGTTAATGGCAGAGGGGATGTGTAAATGGGCAGCGGGTGTTAAAGGAAGAAGAGAAAGGGAAGATTCAATGGTGTAAAGGGAGGCTGAGGGGAAAAGGTCAAGAAAGAGGGGAAATAAGAGTAAAAGTGGCTTAATAGAGGAAATAAGAGGCAAGGGAAACTAAGAGGAGGTTCAAGAGGCAAAGAGTAAGGAGGAAAGGGAAATAAAAGAGGGGAAAACATTATTTAAGAGAGGGGAAAAAAAGAGGAAGTAAGATTCAACAGGAAACAAGGGGAAACGTTAAGCATTAAGAAGGGAAAAATGGAAGAGGGGAGAGAGGAGAAATGAGGGATGTGCAGGGAGGATTAAAAGGGGAAAAGGGAAGATGGATGAGGGGAGAACGGGGTTGAGGGGAAGTAAGGGGACACACCACAACAGGAGCGACAGGTCTGCTGATTGGCTGTGATAATCGACCAATCACCGTTAAGAGAGAGAGAGAGAGAGAGAGAGAGAGAGAGAGAGAGAGAGAGAGAGAGAGAGAGAGAGAGAGAGAGAGAGAGAGAGAGAGAGAGAGAAAACAAAAATTAACCAACATATTTTCTTCACATTTTCTTTTCCTTTTATTTCCCTTTTTCTATTGATGGAAAGTGAGGGGAACCGACCTATTTCCGGTAACCTTCTTCCCCTCTTCTCCCCTCGTTTTGACGTCACACTGAATTACGTCACAGTTTGTCTCCATTGTCAGGGGTATAATCAGCCGAGAGAGAGAGAGAGAGAGAGAGAGAGAGAGAGAGAGAGAGAGAGAGAGAGAGAGAGAGAGAGAGAGAGAGAGAGAGAGAGAGAATCAGCGACCATCACTTCATTATCCTGCGTGCTGTGTGTGTGTGTGTGTGTGTGTGTGTGTGTGTGTGTGTGTGTGTGTGTGTGTGTGTGTGTGTGTGTGTGTGTGTGTGTGTATGTGTGTGTGTGTGAGAGTGTGAGTGTGTGCAGTAATGTTGTGGTAATATACAGCAGGCATCTCTCTCTCTCTCTCTCTCTCTCTCTCTCTCTCTCTCTCTCTCTCTCTCTCTCTCTCTCTCTCTCACACACATACACATACACACACACACACACACACACACACACACACACCACACACACACACACACACACACACAAAAGCATACATACATAGATACATTTTTCCCAATAAATATAAAGTACATACATTTCAATTTTTTTTTCCACCCCATCCACACATACTTTTCCTGTTTTTCGTTTTCATTTCACATTTTTTCCCCTCAGTTTTACGTATCAATTTCCTCCCCCATGACAATTTCCACTTATAGAAAGGCAATGCATTAATTTTTACTTATTTTATATATTTTTTTTGTTTTATTTATTTTTTGGGGGGCGGGGGGGCGGGGGGGGCGGGGGAGAGAAAACAACCTATGCGTGTCTGGTTTCTTTATTCTTTCTGTCTTTCTTTTTCTTTCTTTTTTCTATCTATCTATCTTTCTTTTTTTTCTTCCTTTCTATCTGTCTTTCTTTCTTCCTTATTTTCATTTTCATTCCAATTCTTCAAAAGATAATATGCTGATGACTTAAATCTCTCTCTCTCTCTCTCTCTCTCTCTCTCTCTCTCTCTCTCTCTCTCTCTCTCTCTCTCTCTCACCCACCCACCCACCAACACCCCCCTCCCCCCCACACACACACACGCTGCTCTGGTTAAAACTCAATATCTTGCGCCATAATGGGAGTGGAGATAAGGTATATTGCATACATTAAACATTGCAAAGGCGATATTAGGGGATACGTTTTCTCTTTGGTCACGCATAGAAAATGGAATGCAAGCCAAGGGTAGGTGGAAGGGGTGGGGGGGTGAGGGAGTGGGGGGGTAAAAGGGGGGGTGAGGGAGGGGGGTCTTTGTTATTAAGTGAACGATATGAAAATACGTAAAGTTTGTAAATACTGTGTTATTAAGGAAATGTGTGTGTGTGTGTGTGTGTGTGTGTGTGTGTGTGTGTGTGTGTGTGTGTGTGTGTGTGTGTGTGTGTGTGTGTGTGTGTGTAATGTGGATGCATACATATTACACGCTTGGAATATACATATATACATTCATTCTTATACACAGAAACACACACACACACACACACACACACACACACACACACACACACACACACACACACACACACACACGTACAACCTCTGCTTCCTTTACACCACCAACCAGTACCACACCATCACCACCATCACCACCACACACACACAAACAACACCAAACACCACTACTACCACACCACCACCACTACCACACCACCACACCATAGAGTCTCACCACAAAAAACCACACACCACCACAACCACACACCACACACCACCACAACCACACACACCACCACACCACACACCACACACCACCACACCACCACAGACACACACCACCACACACAAGGCCATCTCACTGATCACCGCGGCAGCCACCACCCGACTCGTCACTTATACCAGTCAAATATATTAACTTTATTATCCAATTAGCTTGTTGATTATAGTGATTATCGAGCGGCGTGCGTTAATTACTCTTGCTAATGACCCGCTTCCTATGGAGAACTTTTATTTTTTTTTATACCTCTCTCTTTTTTTTAACATCTGATTACTTTTTTTTTCGGGGGGGTAGAGCGAGCGGGCCTACAGGAGGTTTTTGGGGGGAAGGGAGGAGGGAGAGGGGTATAGCAAAGAGGTGCATGGAGGGGTGAGGAGGGGAGTTAGGGGGAGAGAAAGAGAGGAGGCAAGGGAGGAGGAGTGGGGGAGTGGGTGGTAGAAGGGTAATTTTTGTTCGGTTAGAATTAGGTTACTCATTCACTTGCTGGCTTAATCAGGTGAGTTAATCAAAGCGAGTACCCAGGTGAGTGATGCCTGTTTTGTTACGCTCTCCAGGCCCACTTTGTTTTCACCTTTTATTTATCCAGGTGAGTTTTAGTGATGATTCTCAGGTGTGTGTGTGTGTGTACGTGTGTGTGTGTGTATGATGCGTGTGTGTTATGATGTGTGTGTGAGTGAGTGTGTTTGGAAAGATAGGAGGGAGTGAAGGGAGGACGGGAAGGAGGAAAAAAGGGAGGGAGGGAGGAAGGAAGGGAGAGAGAGGGAGAGGGAGGAAGGGAGGGAAAAGATGGAGGGAGGAAAGATGAATTGTCAAGGTGTGTTGCAATTCTCAGGTGACACAATTAAACAACTCGGTCAAGGTGAAGGTGAACGTGAATAGGTAAGTTTGTATATATAATTCTCTTAAGGATGCTGCTGAGAGAGAGAGAGAGAGAGAGAGAGAGAGAGAGAGAGAGAGAGAGAGAGAGAGAGAGAGAGAGAGAGAGAGAGAGAGAGAGAGAGAGAGACGTGGGGGAGGGTGTTTAGCTGAGAAATATGGTGTTTGGGGGTGTGGGGTACGGGGTAAGGTGCATGTATGTGTGTGTGTCTGTGTGTGTGTGTGTGTGTGTGTGTGTGTGTGTGTGTGTGTGTGTGTGTGTGTGTGTGTGTGTGTGTCAAACAATGCCGGCACAATACCAGGCTGGGGTCACACACACACACACGCACACACACACACGCTTTGTTCCTACACCGAGGGTCATAATGGCTCTTTTTGGGGTACCTCCCGGCCCACTGATGCTCCTTCCCGCACACACACACACGCACGCACACACACACACACACACACACACACCACTACTACCACTACCACTCCGTACATACGCTTCTCTACATCTCAGTTAACAATACCACCACCCCCTTTCCCCTCTTCCCCTCCCTTCTCCCCCTTTCCCTCCCCTCCTTTCCCCTCCTTTCCCCTCCCTGTACTAATAATGAACCACTGAAGCTTCAACCCTAGAATGCCTAAAGGAAGCTTTGTTCGGAAGTACAATAGAGGGGAGAACACGACCCCTCCCCTTTTTCCCCTCACTCTCCTTCCTCTTTTCCCCTCACTCCCTCTCACTCCCTCTCTCTCTCTCAGCGTGTCACTCCTCCCGGTCATCTCTTTTCTACCCTACTTCACCCTCCTCCTCCTCCTCTTTCCCTTGTCACCCCCCCTTCCACCCCCCCCTGCCTCCCCTCTTTTCCCCTTACACTTCCTATAATTCCTCCCTGCGGCTATTCCTCTTCCCACGGCTCCCTGTTGGTGGTGGTGAGGGGAGTGTGGTGGTGAGGGGAGTGTGGTGGTGGTGGTGGTGGTGGTGGTGGTGGTGGTGGTGGTGGTGGTGTGGTGGTGGTGGTGGTGGTGGTGAGTGGGTGAAGGAAGGAATGAAGAGGAAGGGGAAGAAGAAGAGGACAGTTGGGGAAAAAAGGGGAAAAGAAGGAAAGAGAAGAGCATAAGGAGGAAAAGGAATAGGAAAAGAGAGTGATAACATGAAAGAGTGAGGAAAATTATGGAAAAAGGGGAAAAATGAGGGATGGGGGAATGAAGGGGAAAGGAAACAGAGAGAAGTAAGGGAAGGGGAAGAGAACAAGGGAGTGAGGGAAAGAATGGAAGGGAAAGTATAGAAAGTAAGGCGTGAGAGAGAAGGGGAGAGAAGGGGAGGGGAAGGGGAAGGGGAAGCAACAGATGGGACGGGAGGAGGCGTGACAGAGGTGAAGGGAACCAACAATCAGATTTTTTTTTCCCCTTAGGACAATTTTCCTTTCCATTAAATGTCGTCCCAGTAGAGCCTTGTCCTCTTTCTCCTCCTCTTCC
>JAPQNM010000026.1:5045025-5052525 GCA_029783475.1 Metacarcinus magister
TGTGTGTGTGTGTGTGTGTGTGTATGTGTGTGTGTGTGTGTGTGTGTGTTTACTCTCTCTCTTTCATGATTAAGACTTCCCAGCTGAAACCATCCTATACTCCCTCTTATTCACCCTCCCTTCCCTCCTCTCCCCTCTCTTCCCTCCCTCCCCTTACCTCCCCTCTCTTCCCTTCCCTTTCCCCCAATACAAGCCACGTCAACAGCTGGCCCGTAAGTAGCACCCTTTCTCCTCCTCCTCCTCCTCCTCCTCCTCTCCTCCTCCTCCTCCTCCTCCTCCCTTTCAAGCGTTCTATTATCAGTGGAGTAATTTTCTCAATTTCCACTTCACATCAGAAGTTTGTGTTGTTTCTTAAGTATTTCCAAGTGCATTGTGTGTGTAAGTGGTCGTGTGTGTGTGTGTGTGTGTGTGTGTGTGTGTGTGTGTGTGTGTGTGTGTGTGTGTGTGTGTGTGTGTGTGTGTAAGGGAAACATTACGTACATACATCTTATTCTATTAAAGTTTCCGTTTGTAGATTATCCTTTTACCTCTCTCTCTCTCTCTCTCTCTCTCTCTCTCTCTCTCTCTCTCTCTCTCTCTCTCTCTCTCTCTCTCTCTCTCTCTCTCTCTCTCTCATATAAAAAACCCTCACCTACCACCCTTTTTTTCCCCTTCCCATCACTCTTTATCCTCCTCTTCCTTCCTTTTCTTCCCCTTCACCACCTCTCCTTCCTTATTTTTTTTCCCTCTCCTTCTTCTCTTTCGTTCTCTTCTCATCTTCACTTCCCTCATTCATCATTTAAACACCTTCCGTACTGCTCTGAAGACGGCAGGTAAGGAAGGAAGGGAGGGGAGGAGGAAGAGGAGGAGGAGGAGGAGGAGGAGGAGGAGGAGGAGGAGGAGGAGGAGGAGGAGGAGAGATGCTTGAATACGTCTACTGAAAAAAACAGTAAGAAGGACGAAGAAGAAGAGGAGGAGGAAGAAGAAGAAGAAGAAGAAGAGGAGGAGGAGGAGGAGGAGGAGATGACCGATAAATAATGCAACAACAGAAAGATAATAAGGAAAGAAAGAGAATTATGAGAGAAAAATACGAGAGCAAAGACACAGAGAAGGAAGAAGAAGAAGAAGGAGAAGAAGAAGAAGAAGAAGAAGAAGAAGAAGAAGAAGAAGGAGAATAGAAAAAAGAAGCAGGAGATGAGGAGAGGAAGAGGAGGAAAAAAGTGGTGGAGAAGTGGAGGAAAATTGAAGGAAAAGTTAAAGAAAAGTGGAGGAGGAAAAGTAGAGTAAAAGTTAAGGAAAAGTGGAGGAAAAAAGTGGAGGAAAAGTGGAGGAGTAAGGAGGAAAAGTGGAAGAAAAGTGGAGGAGTAAGGAGGAAAGTTAAGGAAAAGTGGAGGAAAAGTGGAGGAGTAAGGAGGAAAAGGGGAAGAGAAAAGTAGAGAAGTGAAGGAAAAGTAGAGAAAAAGTGGAATAAAAAGTGAAAGAAAACACAAGAAAAAGTAGTAAAAAAAAAGTGGAAAAAAGAGGAAAAGTGGATGAAAATAAGTGGATGCAAAGTGGATGAGAAAAAGTAGTAGAGGAGTGAGGAGGAATGAGGAGGAGGGAGTAAGGTTGGCTGATCTCCGTGACGTGGTGATGGGTGTGGATGGATGGCGCCGGAGGGAACGCTAAAAATTAAATTATGCCACTCATGACGTATTGGGCGCCGTGCTGCTGAATTATGAAGCAGAAGGCACCCGCTGCTCCCTGCTGATGCTGCCCCATTGATCACCAGGGAAGGGGGGGAGGGGGAGGGAGGGAGGGAGGGAAGGGAGGAGGAGGAGGAAGAGGAGGAGGAATAGGGAAAGGCATGTAGGGAGGGGAGTAAGAGGAGGAGGAGGAATACGGAGAGGTATGTAAGGTAGGGAGGAAGGAAGGCAGGGAGGAGGAGGAGGAGGAATAGAGAAGTAAGGAGGGGAGGAAGGAAGGCAGGGAGGAGGAGGAATAAGGAAAAAGCATGTAGGGAGAGGAGGAAAGAAGGGAGGAGAAGGAGGAATAAGGAGAAGGAGGTAAGGTGAAGAATAGAATAGGGGATAGAGGGAAGAATAGGAGAAGTTTGCGATTGCTATGAGTGAGGCAGGAGAGAGAGAAAGGGAAAGAGAGAGGTAAGGTAAGGTTAGGTTAGGTTAGGTTAGGTTAGGTTAGGTTAGGTTAGGTTAGGTTAGGTTAGGTTAGGTTAATGTATAGATGTATAACAAAAAAAGATGAGGGGAAATGCAAGGTAAGGTAAGGCAAGGCAAGGTAAGCAGGTAGATTGAGTGTGATAAGGTAAGGCAGGTGGGAGAAAGGGGGAGGGTTGGGGAGGAAGAGAGAGGAAGGGAGGGGAGGAAGGGAGGGTGAGAGGAGTAATTTCAGCAGGTGGAGGGAACATTGACAGGTGGGGAGAGAAGAGGGAGAGAGGGAGGGAGGGAGGGAAGAGGGGAGATGATATGAAATTGGAATGATAACAAATATATATGAGGGAATGATAGGAGTGGAAGAGGAATGGCATGGAGGGAGGGAGGGGAGGGAAGATACGTAAGATGAAGGGAGGATAAGCAAAAGCAAAGGAAGGAAGGAAGGAAGGAAGGAAGGAAGAAAGAAAAGAAGGAAGGAAAAAAGGGATTAGGAGGAGCAACATGAGTGAAGGAAAAAAAAGTTGGGGAAGGAAGAAAGGAAGAGAAAAAAATAGAAGAATGAGTCAATGAAAAAAGAGGTTGTGTAGGAAGAAAGGAGGGAAGGACAAAGCAGCAGGAGGAGGAGGAGGAAGAGGAGGAGGAGGAGGAGGAGGAAGAGGAAGAGGAAGAGGATCAGTAAGTACAGGTAAGCAGTGACAACAAGCATCACGTGAAGACAGGTAATGATTAGCAAACCATTAATTAAAGTATTCACCCTTCAATAATACCTACCTGTGTGTGTGTGTGTGTGTGTGTGTGTGTGTGTGTGTGTGTGTGTGTGTGTGTTGTGTGTGTGTGCTGTGTGTGTGTACGTGTAGAGGCCCTTGTTTGTTTATGTGCGTGTGTGCGGTGGTAGAACAGGTACACATCGGCAAGAAAGTTGTAAATAACTGCGGTAACAATAAATATTAGAGTCAATACAGGTAATAACACCAAGAGGAGGAGGAGGAGGAGGAGGAGGAGGAGGAGGAGGAGGACACCCTAGCTAGCCCTCCCTTCCTTCCTACCTACTTCCCCTCCCTTCAACCCTACCCCTCCCCTCCCCTCACCTCCCCTCTTCTCCCCTCATAAGCCAGCACGTAATAGCACACCTTTTCTAAGCACACCTTGACACCTTTAATTAACACGCAATTAACCTGCAGCCCTCGTGGACGGCTGGCGAGACCACACCTGGCGAGTGGCTGTCATTAACCCCTCAAGAGTTACTCCCCTCCCCTCTACTCCCCTCACCTCACCTTGCCACAGGGAGGGAGGGAGGGGAGTGAGAGGGGGGAGAGGTACTTTACCAACACTACCGGGGTGCATACGAGGGAAGGGAGAGGAGAGGAGGGGAGGGGAGGGGAGAGGAGGAACAACTCTTCTGCCTAGAAAAGGAGGGGAAAGTTTTAGGAACAGGAGAGCTGGAGGAGGAGGAAGAGGAAGAGGAGGAGGAGGAGGGAGGAGAGAGGAGGGGAAGTAGCGTATATTTTAGTCACACGAGAGAGAGAGAGAGAGAGAGAGAGAGAGAGAGAGAGAGAGAGAGAGAGAGAGAGAGAGAGAGAGAGAGAGAGAGAGAGTGAGTGAGTGAGTGAGTGTGTGTGTAGTGTATGTATGTGTGTGTGTGTGTGTGTGGTGGTAGCGTGCGTGTGTGTGGGACATTAGCACTTTGCGTTTAACACGTCATAGCGGCACCGCACGTCGTTCAAGATGACAGGATTACCGGAGCGTCATGCAAGGCGACTTTGGCTGATGGCAGATAACACCACCACCACCACCACCACCACCACCACCACCACCACCACCACCACCACCACCACCACCACCACCACCACCACCACCAGGGCGAAGGGGACCCAGGGGAGGGGGTGGAGAGGGGAAGGGAGTGAGGGAAAGGGAGGGGGTGAGGGAAGGGGAAGGGAGGGACGTGGGAAAAGGACAAGGAGGAGGAGAAATATAGGGAAAGGGGTTAGAGAGGAAGGGAACTAGAGAGGAAGGGGGTGAGGTGATGGGACAGAGGGAAGGGGAAATATAGTGGAAGGGAACGAGGAGAGGGGAAATAGAGAAGAAATTAAGGGAAGTGGTTAAGAGGAGAAAAGGACAGAGGAGAAGAAATGAGGTAATGAGAATGAAGGGGAAGGGGAAGGGGAAGGGAAGGAGAGGAAGGAATAAAAGAAAAGAGATAAAAGGGAAGGGAAAGGAAGGAAAATGAGGGGAAAATTTGAAGAAAAGAGAGAGGAAAAGGGAAGGGAAGGAAACAGAGTATGTAATTTAAAGGGGGAAAAAATAGAGGTAAAAGAAGAAGGAAGAAGGAAAGTAAGACAATACAATGAGGGAAAGAGGGGAAACAGAAAAAAAAATAGAAGAATGGGAAGGAAGGAAGAAACGGAAGAGGGGAGTTAGAGGGAAAGGTGAGGAGAGGTAAGGAGCATGGTAAGAAAATGTAGGAAGAGAGGGGAGAGAAGAAGAGGGGAAGAGGAAGGAAAATGAATGGAAGGAGAAGAGTACTTAGACAACTGAGGGTAAAGGAGTGAGAGGAAGGAACGGAAGGAGGAGACGAGGTGAAGAGGATAAAGGAGGAGAGGGGAAAAGAGTGAAGGGAAGGGGAAGGGAAGGGGAAGGGGAAGGAAAGGAAATTAGAAAAGATTAAATAATAAGTCAACCAACCAATCAGTCAGTCAGTCAGTCAGTCAGTCAGTCAGTTAGTCATCTACCCATCCTTCCCTTTTCCCCTTTATTCACCTCTTCCTACTCCTCTCCATTACTCCCCTTCCTTCTTTCCACTCCTCCACTTACCCTCCCACCTCTCACTCCCCTTAACACCCCTCACTCCCTCACTTCCCCTTACTTCCACCCCTTCACCTCTTTCTTAAAACCCTCCCTTTACCACCCATTCCTTCCTTCCCTTCAGTACTCTAACCAACAAAACAATTCCCTCATTTCTCACTTCCCATCACTCCTCCCCCCCCACTCCCCTTCCCTCCACCCCCTCCCTGAAGCGACCGTCCCAAATGCAGGTTCCTTTCTCACGCTAACCCTAAACGTCCCCTCAATTAGCTGGTCTTATCTTTGGGACGGTAAGACTCGCTCAAAGATTTTACAAGGGAAGAACACCAAATGATCACTACTATGCAGGCCCTCCTCTTCTTCTTCTTCTTCTTCTTCTTTTTCTTCCTCCTCTTCTTCTTTTTACCCATTATTCCTGTTCCCCTTCTTCTTTTTCTTTACCTATTTTTCTTCTTCTTCCCCTTTTTCTTCTTATCCTTCTTATTTTACACCCTTCTTCTTCTTCCCTGCTGCTTCTTCTTCCCTTTCCTCTTCCCCCTCCATGCACGGGAAGGGAGAGAGAGAGATAGCCACGAGAGATACCAAGGAGAAGGAGGAGGAGGAGGAGGAGGAGGAGGTATGAGGAGGGAGAAGGGAAGGAAGATGCCTGATAAGATAGAGGGAAGGTGGAGTATGATATAGAAGAATGCAATAGAGGTGGATTATAAGTAAGTGGTAGTGTTGCATCGAGACTTATTCACTTACTTACACGTGGCCAAGGAAAGTGTTTTTTTTCGTTTTTATTTTTTATCTTACTTATATTGTTTTATATTTTGTTTTTGTTTTTGTTTTTGTTGTTTGTGTTTGTTTTTTGTGTTTGTTGGTTTGTGTGTGTGTGTGTGTGTGAAAGGTCATTGGTATACATACATACATACACTATTACGACTATGAATTTTACTACTACTACTACTACTACTACTACTACTACTACGTCTACTATACACACACAAACACGGCTATTATTTACATTACACAAACACTGTGCATACTTAAGACTATATAGTACAATGTAAGGTACTCTCTCTCTCTCTCTCTCTCTCTCTCTCTCTCTCTCTCTCTCTCTCTCTCTCTCTCTCTCTCTCTCTCTCTCTCTCAGATTATACACACCACATGGGAGATGATGGGGTCACAGCAGCAGTAACAGTAGGAGGAAGAGGAAGAGGAAGAGGAAGAGGAGGAGGAGGAGTAGGAGGAGGAGGAGGAGGAGGAGGAGGAGGAGAAGAGTGGAGAAATGGAGAATTATGGTAGGGAAGGGGCACAGACCCCACCTAGGCCCCCCTCCCACAGACATACCTGCTAGATAGGAAGAGAAGGAGGAGGAGGAGGAGGAGGAGGAGGAGGAGGAGGAGGAGGAGGAGGAGGAGGCTGCCTCTCCTTATGAATATGTTAATACAGTGAAATATGATAATGGTATATGTAGCACCGTCTGATATGCGTCTCAGGGAGAGAGAGAGAGAGAGAGAGAGAGAGAGAGAGAGAGAGAGAGAGAGAGAGAGAGAGAGAGAGAGAGAGAGAGAGAGAGAGAGAGAGAGAGAGAGAGAGAATAATAGAAACAATTAAATTCATGTCAACAGAATGAGATACAAACTTTCCAAGAGACCGAAATTCTTCGTAACACAAACAAACAAAAACAAAACAAACAAACAAAACAAAACGAAACAAAACAAAACAAAACAAACAAACACACACACACACTACACACCTGCACTACCCACCACACCTGAACCCACCACACACCTGCAATATCAAACTAAACTAGTCTATCTTTCCCCTCACTCAACCTCCTTCTCTTCCTTTCCCCACACTTATAGCTTCTCTTCCTCCTCCTCCTCCTCCTCCTCCTCTTCACTATCTAAGTTGGGGATCAGCTGCTATTTGTTGCACCGTGTTATTGCCAGAACATTCGCGTGTCGTGTTCTGTCAGCACTACGAGGGGAAGGAGGGGAAGGGGGAGGGGAGAGGGGAGGGGAGAGGGGAAGGAGGGGAGGGGAGAGGGGAGAGGGGATGGGTAGAGGGGAAAGGGGATGGAAGTAAGGGGTAGGAGTAAGTCATTTCTCTGCCGCAAAGTGTAAGGGGAAGGACTGAGGGGAAGGACTGAGGGTAAAGAGGAGGAGGAGGAGGAGGAGGAGGAGGAGGAGGGAGGTCGTGTTCTTCTCTAGTTAAAAGTTTTGTTTCGATCGAAGTATTTTTATGAGTTGAATAAGGTTCTTCTTCCCCTCTTTTCCTTCCCCTCTTTTCCTCCTTTAGTCCTCCTTCTCCTCTTTACTCTGTTTTATTTACTTCTTATTTACTTTCTTGTTTTCTGAATATTTTTTTTTTGCAATTTTTTCCCTTTTCCATATCTTCCTTTTCCTTTCTTTCCGTTCCTTCATTCGTTTATTTTCTCTATTCTCTCTTTCGTTCTTGTTTTATGTTATGTTCTCTTACTACATTCGTTTTTTCTAATTTCTTCCTTCCTTCCTTTCTTCTTTATTTTTTTAATGTTTAATTTCGTTATATTTTCTCAACGCTAAATATATTCTCAACA
>JAPQNM010000026.1:5060025-5085025 GCA_029783475.1 Metacarcinus magister
AGGTAAGTCCCAGCTCATTACCTGACGTTATCTGAGCAGGTTATCAGGTATTTGTGTCCCACTTGTGTTGTTGTAGAGGAGGAGGAGGAGGAGGAGGAGGAGGAGGAGGAGGAGGAGGAGGAGGAGGAGGAGGAGGAGGAGGAGGAGGAGGAGGAGGAGGAGGAGATGTAAAAATAGAATAAGAATAACTATAAGAAGAAAAAAATAATATCAATGATTCAACAAAGTAAGAGAAAGAATGAGAGAGAGAGAGAGAGAGAGAGAGAGAGAGAGAGAGAGAGAGAGAGAGAGAGAGAGAGAGAGAGAGAGAGAGAGAGAGAGAGAGAGAGAGAGAGAAAGTGGGGGGGGGGAGATCGGTGGGCTAAGAATTTGTTAATGGTTGTGTTCATTGTTTTGGTACAGTGTGGGAGGAGGAGGAGGAGGAGGAGGAGGAGGAGGAGGAGGAGGAGGAGGAGGAGGAGGAGGAGGAGGTGGTGGTGGTGGTGGTGGTGGTGGTGGTGGTGGTGGTGGTGGTGGTGGTGGTGGTGGTGGCGGTGGTGGTGGTGGTGGTTGGAATGTTAGTAGTGGATTAAGAATGGCCGCTGAGAGAGAGAGAGAGAGAGAGAGAGAGAGAGAGAGAGAGAGAGAGAGAGAGAGAGAGAGAGAGAGAGAGAGAGAGAGAGAGAGAGAGAGAGAGAGAGAGATTTACACATTGGATGATGCGCTTTACACTCTAACAATCTCTCTCACTCTCTGTCTCTTACTCTTTCTGTTTCACTTTTGTTTCTCTCTCTCTTTTTTTTTCCAATTTATATATATTCATTAAAATTTTTCTTCTTCTTCTTGTGTCTTGTTTTTAATACTCATATATTTTTATCACCTTCTAATCCCTTATTCCCTATTCTATTCCTTTATCTTCCTATGTCTTATCCTATTTCTATATATCTATTTATGCTTTTGTTCTTGTTCTACCATTTTTTTCCTCCTCCTCCTCCTCCTCCTCCTCCTCCTCCTCCTCTCAATCACGCGGGTCACGACATTTGGTCATAACAGCTGATACTTCCGGTAAGTGGGTCTTCCCTCCCCCCCCTTTTTTCTCTCTCCCTTCCCTCCCTCCTTCCTCCCAATCCAACATCTCCCTTCCTTCCTTCTCCTTCCTACTGCTTCTTCCCCTTGATAGACCCAGTCAGTCTCTCTCTCTCTCTCTCTCTCTCTCTCTCTCTCTCTCTCTCTCTCTCTCTCTCTCTCTCTCTCTCTCTCTCTCTCTGAGCTTGATTGCATTTCAGGTTTACATTACTTGACTCCTACTCCACCTCCTCCTCCTCCTCTTCCTCCTTCTCCTCCTCCTCCTCTATATACCTAATTCTAGTGAGCCTTATCTTGATGCAGCAGCATTTAAGAAGGTCAAAGAAAGGCTATGTACACTACAGGAGTAATCAAACAGACTCTGCCATCCTGAAATAGTGTATAAAAAACTTGTTTTCATCATATGTTCTACTTAAACTAGTTGTAACTCCTTTCGTTTTACTCGTATTGAATTTTCAAGCAATGCTTCAAAATCTGCACCTTTTTCTGATCCTTATGGTATGTAACAAGTACTGATAAACACAATATTAAGGAAATATATATTACGTCCTCACGTAAATTTCGTAGATTATAAATAATGAAAAAAGAAACTAGACGCAGGATTGGAATGGGATAGGGTTTAAAAAGAGGAGAAAAATATTTTTGATTTCACAATATAACTCTTTGTTATATTTGATCGGTATCTATCTCATGAAAAATAGTTATCTACTAAAATAATGATATCATTACACAAACAATATTAGCTTCTAAGCTAAGATACCAATTGAACAAAGTGCTTTGTTTATTAGTTGGTAATTTTATAAGGAATATCTGATATCTTTTCCATCAACATTGGTAAAGTATTAGATCCACCATACTGATTTTATCATCTGTTTTAACCCAAATAAATTAATTTATAGCAATAAAAGCTTCTGGTGAAATTAACTGAAACTATGCTGAAAGTCTTACATTATTCCCATGTACAACATAGTTTAAAAAAAACAAAATCGAAGAGGAAATTTTGCAAAAAATTTCCCGGAGTAGAAAAAATGACAAAAATACACCATATGTTGAGGTCAATTCTAGACATCCACGAGGGTCTGTAAGATGGTTAAACGTGTCGTAAGGCTTAGTTATGAAATGCTTTGAGCTGTAACAGTCATTACAAGAATATTCGTGGACGTTAAGACAATATGTGTTCCTTACGGGTTAACGTGTCGTGTGTAGGAGTATACGCGAGTTACTGATGGCTATCATATCCTCTCGATGGAGCTTGACACTGCAATAAAAGTACTGCATTACATTTTTAATGAAAATAAATCACTTCCATAGCCATTGGCACCGGTGACAGAGTCAGTAGTGAAAATTTTGATCGGTCGGTCATGTCCAGACGAGCGGTGGGAATTGAATTGTTTTCTGCCTCTATATACCTAATTCTAGTGAGCCTTATCTTGATGCAGCAGCATTTAAGAATGAAAATAAATAACTTCCATAACCATTGGCACCGGTGACAGAGTCAGTAGTGAAGATTTTGATCGGCCGGTCATGACCGAGCGAGCGGTGGGAATTGAATTGTTTTCTGCCTCTATATACCTAATTCTAGTGAGCCTTATCTTGATGCAGCAGCATTTAAGAAGGTCAAAGAAAGGCTATGTACACTACAGGAGTAATCAAACAGACTCTGCCATCCTGAAATAGTGTATAAAAAACTTGTTTTCATCATATGTTCTACTTAAACTAGTTGTAACTCCTTTCGTTTTACTCGTATTGAATTTTCAAGCAATGCTTCAAAATCTGCACCTTTTTCTGATCCTTATGGTATGTAACAAGTACTGATAAACACAATATTAAGGAAATATATATTACGTCCTCACGTAAATTTCGTAGATTATAAATAATGAAAAAAGAAACTAGACGCAGGATTGGAATGGGATAGGGTTTAAAAAGAGGAGAAAAATATTTTTGATTTCACAATATAACTCTTTGTTATATTTGATCGGTATCTATCTCATGAAAAATAGTTATCTACTAAAATAATGATATCATTACACAAACAATATTAGCTTCTAAGCTAAGATACCAATTGAACAAAGTGCTTTGTTTATTAGTTGGTAATTTTATAAGGAATATCTGATATCTTTTCCATCAACATTGGTAAAGTATTAGATCCACCATACTGATTTTATCATCTGTTTTAACCCAAATAAATTAATTTATAGCAATAAAAGTTTCTGGTGAAATTAACTGAAACTATGCTGAAAGTCTTACATTATTCCCATGTACAACATAGTTTAAAAAAAACAAAATCGAAGAGGAAATTTTGCAAAAAATTTCCCGGAGTAGAAAAAATGACAAAAATACACCATATGTTGAGGTCAATTCTAGACATCCACGAGGGTCTGTAAGATGGTTAAACGTGTCGTAAGGCTAAGTTATGAAATGCTTTGAGCTGTAACAGTCATTACAAGAATATTCGTGGACGTTAAGACAATATGTGTTCCTTACGGGTTAACGTGTCGTGTGTAGGAGTATACGCGGGTTACTGATGGCTATCATATCCTCTCGATGGAGCTTGACACTGCAATAAAAGTACTGCATTACATTTTTTAATGAAAATAAATCACTTCCATAGCCATTGGCACCGGTGACAGAGTCAGTAGTGAAAATTTTGATCGGTCGGTCATGTCCAGACGAGCGGTGGGAATTGAATTGTTTTCTGCCTCTATATACCTAATTCTAGTGAGCCTTATCTTGATGCAGCAGCATTTAAGAATGAAAATAAATAACTTCCCTAGCCATTGGCACCGGTGACAGAGTCAGTAGTGAAGATTTTGATCGGCCGGTCATGACCGAGCGAGCGGTGGGAATTGAATTGTTTTCTGCCTCTATATACCTAATTCTAGTGAGCCTTATCTTGATGCAGCAGCATTTAAGAATGAAAATAAATAACTTCCATAACCATTGGCACCGGTGACAGAGTCAGTAGTGAAGATTTTGATCGGCCGGTCATGACCGAGCGAGCGGTGGGAATTGAATTGTTTTCTGCCTCTATATACCTAATTCTAGTGAGCCTTATCTTGATGCAGCAGCATTTAAGAAGGTCAAAGAAAGGCTATGTACACTACAGGAGTAATCAAACAGACTCTGCCATCCTGAAATAGTGTATAAAAAACTTGTTTTCATCATATGTTCTACTTAAACTAGTTGTAACTCCTTTCGTTTTACTCGTATTGAATTTTCAAGCAATGCTTCAAAATCTGCACCTTTTTCTGATCCTTATGGTATGTAACAAGTACTGATAAACACAATATTAAGGAAATATATATTACGTCCTCACGTAAATTTCGTAGATTATAAATAATGAAAAAAGAAACTAGACGCAGGATTGGAATGGGATAGGGTTTAAAAAGAGGAGAAAAATATTTTTGATTTCACAATATAACTCTTTGTTATATTTGATCGGTATCTATCTCATGAAAAATAGTTATCTACTAAAATAATGATATCATTACACAAACAATATTAGCTTCTAAGCTAAGATACCAATTGAACAAAGTGCTTTGTTTATTAGTTGGTAATTTTATAAGGAATATCTGATATCTTTTCCATCAACATTGGTAAAGTATTAGATCCACCATACTGATTTTATCATCTGTTTTAACCCAAATAAATTAATTTATAGCAATAAAAGTTTCTGGTGAAATTAACTGAAACTATGCTGAAAGTCTTACATTATTCCCATGTACAACATAGTTTAAAAAAAACAAAATCGAAGAGGAAATTTTGCAAAAAATTTCCCGGAGTAGAAAAAATGACAAAAATACACCATATGTTGAGGTCAATTCTAGACATCCACGAGGGTCTGTAAGATGGTTAAACGTGTCGTAAGGCTTAGTTATGAAATGCTTTGAGCTGTAACAGTCATTACAAGAATATTCGTGGACGTTAAGACAATATGTGTTCCTTACGGGTTAACGTGTCGTGTGTAGGAGTATACGCGGGTTACTGATGGCTATCATATCCTCTCGATGGAGCTTGACACTGCAATAAAAGTACTGCATTACATTTTTTAATGAAAATAAATCACTTCCATAGCCATTGGCACCGGTGACAGAGTCAGTAGTGAAAATTTTGATCGGTCGGTCATGTCCAGACGAGCGGTGGGAATTGAATTGTTTTCTGCCTCTATATACCTAATTCTAGTGAGCCTTATCTTGATGCAGCAGCATTTAAGAATGAAAATAAATAACTTCCCTAGCCATTGGCACCGGTGACAGAGTCAGTAGTGAAGATTTTGATCGGCCGGTCATGACCGAGCGAGCGGTGGGAATTGAATTGTTTTCTGCCTCTATATACCTAATTCTAGTGAGCCTTATCTTGATGCAGCAGCATTTAAGAATGAAAATAAATAACTTCCATAACCATTGGCACCGGTGACAGAGTCAGTAGTGAAGATTTTGATCGGCCGGTCATGACCGAGCGAGCGGTGGGAATTGAATTGTTTTCTGCCTCTATATACCTAATTCTAGTGAGCCTTATCTTGATGCAGCAGCATTTAAGAAGGTCAAAGAAAGGCTATGTACACTACAGGAGTAATCAAACAGACTCTGCCATCCTGAAATAGTGTATAAAAAACTTGTTTTCATCATATGTTCTACTTAAACTAGTTGTAACTCCTTTCGTTTTACTCGTATTGAATTTTCAAGCAATGCTTCAAAATCTGCACCTTTTTCTGATCCTTATGGTATGTAACAAGTACTGATAAACACAATATTAAGGAAATATATATTACGTCCTCACGTAAATTTCGTAGATTATAAATAATGAAAAAAGAAACTAGACGCAGGATTGGAATGGGATAGGGTTTAAAAAGAGGAGAAAAATATTTTTGATTTCACAATATAACTCTTTGTTATATTTGATCGGTATCTATCTCATGAAAAATAGTTATCTACTAAAATAATGATATCATTACACAAACAATATTAGCTTCTAAGCTAAGATACCAATTGAACAAAGTGCTTTGTTTATTAGTTGGTAATTTTATAAGGAATATCTGATATCTTTTCCATCAACATTGGTAAAGTATTAGATCCACCATACTGATTTTATCATCTGTTTTAACCCAAATAAATTAATTTATAGCAATAAAAGCTTCTGGTGAAATTAACTGAAACTATGCTGAAAGTCTTACATTATTCCCATGTACAACATAGTTTAAAAAAAACAAAATCGAAGAGGAAATTTTGCAAAAAATTTCCCGGAGTAGAAAAAATGACAAAAATACACCATATGTTGAGGTCAATTCTAGACATCCACGAGGGTCTGTAAGATGGTTAAACGTGTCGTAAGGCTTAGTTATGAAATGCTTTGAGCTGTAACAGTCATTACAAGAATATTCGTGGACGTTAAGACAATATGTGTTCCTTACGGGTTAACGTGTCGTGTGTAGGAGTATACGCGAGTTACTGATGGCTATCATATCCTCTCGATGGAGCTTGACACTGCAATAAAAGTACTGCATTACATTTTTTAATGAAAATAAATCACTTCCATAGCCATTGGCACCGGTGACAGAGTCAGTAGTGAAAATTTTGATCGGTCGGTCATGTCCAGACGAGCGGTGGGAATTGAATTGTTTTCTGCCTCTATATACCTAATTCTAGTGAGCCTTATCTTGATGCAGCAGCATTTAAGAATGAAAATAAATAACTTCCATAACCATTGGCACCGGTGACAGAGTCAGTAGTGAAGATTTTGATCGGCCGGTCATGACCGAGCGAGCGGTGGGAATTGAATTGTTTTCTGCCTCTATATACCTAATTCTAGTGAGCCTTATCTTGATGCAGCAGCATTTAAGAAGGTCAAAGAAAGGCTATGTACACTACAGGAGTAATCAAACAGACTCTGCCATCCTGAAATAGTGTATAAAAAACTTGTTTTCATCATATGTTCTACTTAAACTAGTTGTAACTCCTTTCGTTTTACTCGTATTGAATTTTCAAGCAATGCTTCAAAATCTGCACCTTTTTCTGATCCTTATGGTATGTAACAAGTACTGATAAACACAATATTAAGGAAATATATATTACGTCCTCACGTAAATTTCGTAGATTATAAATAATGAAAAAAGAAACTAGACGCAGGATTGGAATGGGATAGGGTTTAAAAAGAGGAGAAAAATATTTTTGATTTCACAATATAACTCTTTGTTATATTTGATCGGTATCTATCTCATGAAAAATAGTTATCTACTAAAATAATGATATCATTACACAAACAATATTAGCTTCTAAGCTAAGATACCAATTGAACAAAGTGCTTTGTTTATTAGTTGGTAATTTTATAAGGAATATCTGATATCTTTTCCATCAACATTGGTAAAGTATTAGATCCACCATACTGATTTTATCATCTGTTTTAACCCAAATAAATTAATTTATAGCAATAAAAGTTTCTGGTGAAATTAACTGAAACTATGCTGAAAGTCTTACATTATTCCCATGTACAACATAGTTTAAAAAAAACAAAATCGAAGAGGAAATTTTGCAAAAAATTTCCCGGAGTAGAAAAAATGACAAAAATACACCATATGTTGAGGTCAATTCTAGACATCCACGAGGGTCTGTAAGATGGTTAAACGTGTCGTAAGGCTAAGTTATGAAATGCTTTGAGCTGTAACAGTCATTACAAGAATATTCGTGGACGTTAAGACAATATGTGTTCCTTACGGGTTAACGTGTCGTGTGTAGGAGTATACGCGGGTTACTGATGGCTATCATATCCTCTCGATGGAGCTTGACACTGCAATAAAAGTACTGCATTACATTTTTTAATGAAAATAAATCACTTCCATAGCCATTGGCACCGGTGACAGAGTCAGTAGTGAAAATTTTGATCGGTCGGTCATGTCCAGACGAGCGGTGGGAATTGAATTGTTTTCTGCCTCTATATACCTAATTCTAGTGAGCCTTATCTTGATGCAGCAGCATTTAAGAATGAAAATAAATAACTTCCCTAGCCATTGGCACCGGTGACAGAGTCAGTAGTGAAGATTTTGATCGGCCGGTCATGACCGAGCGAGCGGTGGGAATTGAATTGTTTTCTGCCTCTATATACCTAATTCTAGTGAGCCTTATCTTGATGCAGCAGCATTTAAGAATGAAAATAAATAACTTCCATAACCATTGGCACCGGTGACAGAGTCAGTAGTGAAGATTTTGATCGGCCGGTCATGACCGAGCGAGCGGTGGGAATTGAATTGTTTTCTGCCTCTATATACCTAATTCTAGTGAGCCTTATCTTGATGCAGCAGCATTTAAGAAGGTCAAAGAAAGGCTATGTACACTACAGGAGTAATCAAACAGACTCTGCCATCCTGAAATAGTGTATAAAAAACTTGTTTTCATCATATGTTCTACTTAAACTAGTTGTAACTCCTTTCGTTTTACTCGTATTGAATTTTCAAGCAATGCTTCAAAATCTGCACCTTTTTCTGATCCTTATGGTATGTAACAAGTACTGATAAACACAATATTAAGGAAATATATATTACGTCCTCACGTAAATTTCGTAGATTATAAATAATGAAAAAAGAAACTAGACGCAGGATTGGAATGGGATAGGGTTTAAAAAGAGGAGAAAAATATTTTTGATTTCACAATATAACTCTTTGTTATATTTGATCGGTATCTATCTCATGAAAAATAGTTATCTACTAAAATAATGATATCATTACACAAACAATATTAGCTTCTAAGCTAAGATACCAATTGAACAAAGTGCTTTGTTTATTAGTTGGTAATTTTATAAGGAATATCTGATATCTTTTCCATCAACATTGGTAAAGTATTAGATCCACCATACTGATTTTATCATCTGTTTTAACCCAAATAAATTAATTTATAGCAATAAAAGTTTCTGGTGAAATTAACTGAAACTATGCTGAAAGTCTTACATTATTCCCATGTACAACATAGTTTAAAAAAACAAAATCGAAGAGGAAATTTTGCAAAAAATTTCCCGGAGTAGAAAAAATGACAAAAATACACCATATGTTGAGGTCAATTCTAGACATCCACGAGGGTCTGTAAGATGGTTAAACGTGTCGTAAGGCTTAGTTATGAAATGCTTTGAGCTGTAACAGTCATTACAAGAATATTCGTGGACGTTAAGACAATATGTGTTCCTTACGGGTTAACGTGTCGTGTGTAGGAGTATACGCGGGTTACTGATGGCTATCATATCCTCTCGATGGAGCTTGACACTGCAATAAAAGTACTGCATTACATTTTTTAATGAAAATAAATCACTTCCATAGCCATTGGCACCGGTGACAGAGTCAGTAGTGAAAATTTTGATCGGTCGGTCATGTCCAGACGAGCGGTGGGAATTGAATTGTTTTCTGCCTCTATATACCTAATTCTAGTGAGCCTTATCTTGATGCAGCAGCATTTAAGAATGAAAATAAATAACTTCCCTAGCCATTGGCACCGGTGACAGAGTCAGTAGTGAAGATTTTGATCGGCCGGTCATGACCGAGCGAGCGGTGGGAATTGAATTGTTTTCTGCCTCTATATACCTAATTCTAGTGAGCCTTATCTTGATGCAGCAGCATTTAAGAATGAAAATAAATAACTTCCATAACCATTGGCACCGGTGACAGAGTCAGTAGTGAAGATTTTGATCGGCCGGTCATGACCGAGCGAGCGGTGGGAATTGAATTGTTTTCTGCCTCTATATACCTAATTCTAGTGAGCCTTATCTTGATGCAGCAGCATTTAAGAAGGTCAAAGAAAGGCTATGTACACTACAGGAGTAATCAAACAGACTCTGCCATCCTGAAATAGTGTATAAAAAACTTGTTTTCATCATATGTTCTACTTAAACTAGTTGTAACTCCTTTCGTTTTACTCGTATTGAATTTTCAAGCAATGCTTCAAAATCTGCACCTTTTTCTGATCCTTATGGTATGTAACAAGTACTGATAAACACAATATTAAGGAAATATATATTACGTCCTCACGTAAATTTCGTAGATTATAAATAATGAAAAAAGAAACTAGACGCAGGATTGGAATGGGATAGGGTTTAAAAAGAGGAGAAAAATATTTTTGATTTCACAATATAACTCTTTGTTATATTTGATCGGTATCTATCTCATGAAAAATAGTTATCTACTAAAATAATGATATCATTACACAAACAATATTAGCTTCTAAGCTAAGATACCAATTGAACAAAGTGCTTTGTTTATTAGTTGGTAATTTTATAAGGAATATCTGATATCTTTTCCATCAACATTGGTAAAGTATTAGATCCACCATACTGATTTTATCATCTGTTTTAACCCAAATAAATTAATTTATAGCAATAAAAGTTTCTGGTGAAATTAACTGAAACTATGCTGAAAGTCTTACATTATTCCCATGTACAACATAGTTTAAAAAAAACAAAATCGAAGAGGAAATTTTGCAAAAAATTTCCCGGAGTAGAAAAAATGACAAAAATACACCATATGTTGAGGTCAATTCTAGACATCCACGAGGGTCTGTAAGATGGTTAAACGTGTCGTAAGGCTTAGTTATGAAATGCTTTGAGCTGTAACAGTCATTACAAGAATATTCGTGGACGTTAAGACAATATGTGTTCCTTACGGGTTAACGTGTCGTGTGTAGGAGTATACGCGAGTTACTGATGGCTATCATATCCTCTCGATGGAGCTTGACACTGCAATAAAAGTACTGCATTACATTTTTTAATGAAAATAAATCACTTCCATAGCCATTGGCACCGGTGACAGAGTCAGTAGTGAAAATTTTGATCGGTCGGTCATGTCCAGACGAGCGGTGGGAATTGAATTGTTTTCTGCCTCTATATACCTAATTCTAGTGAGCCTTATCTTGATGCAGCAGCATTTAAGAATGAAAATAAATAACTTCCATAACCATTGGCACCGGTGACAGAGTCAGTAGTGAAGATTTTGATCGGCCGGTCATGACCGAGCGAGCGGTGGGAATTGAATTGTTTTCTGCCTCTATATACCTAATTCTAGTGAGCCTTATCTTGATGCAGCAGCATTTAAGAAGGTCAAAGAAAGGCTATGTACACTACAGGAGTAATCAAACAGACTCTGCCATCCTGAAATAGTGTATAAAAAACTTGTTTTCATCATATGTTCTACTTAAACTAGTTGTAACTCCTTTCGTTTTACTCGTATTGAATTTTCAAGCAATGCTTCAAAATCTGCACCTTTTTCTGATCCTTATGGTATGTAACAAGTACTGATAAACACAATATTAAGGAAATATATATTACGTCCTCACGTAAATTTCGTAGATTATAAATAATGAAAAAAGAAACTAGACGCAGGATTGGAATGGGATAGGGTTTAAAAAGAGGAGAAAAATATTTTTGATTTCACAATATAACTCTTTGTTATATTTGATCGGTATCTATCTCATGAAAAATAGTTATCTACTAAAATAATGATATCATTACACAAACAATATTAGCTTCTAAGCTAAGATACCAATTGAACAAAGTGCTTTGTTTATTAGTTGGTAATTTTATAAGGAATATCTGATATCTTTTCCATCAACATTGGTAAAGTATTAGATCCACCATACTGATTTTATCATCTGTTTTAACCCAAATAAATTAATTTATAGCAATAAAAGTTTCTGGTGAAATTAACTGAAACTATGCTGAAAGTCTTACATTATTCCCATGTACAACATAGTTTAAAAAAAACAAAATCGAAGAGGAAATTTTGCAAAAAATTTCCCGGAGTAGAAAAAATGACAAAAATACACCATATGTTGAGGTCAATTCTAGACATCCACGAGGGTCTGTAAGATGGTTAAACGTGTCGTAAGGCTAAGTTATGAAATGCTTTGAGCTGTAACAGTCATTACAAGAATATTCGTGGACGTTAAGACAATATGTGTTCCTTACGGGTTAACGTGTCGTGTGTAGGAGTATACGCGGGTTACTGATGGCTATCATATCCTCTCGATGGAGCTTGACACTGCAATAAAAGTACTGCATTACATTTTTTAATGAAAATAAATCACTTCCATAGCCATTGGCACCGGTGACAGAGTCAGTAGTGAAAATTTTGATCGGTCGGTCATGTCCAGACGAGCGGTGGGAATTGAATTGTTTTCTGCCTCTATATACCTAATTCTAGTGAGCCTTATCTTGATGCAGCAGCATTTAAGAATGAAAATAAATAACTTCCCTAGCCATTGGCACCGGTGACAGAGTCAGTAGTGAAGATTTTGATCGGCCGGTCATGACCGAGCGAGCGGTGGGAATTGAATTGTTTTCTGCCTCTATATACCTAATTCTAGTGAGCCTTATCTTGATGCAGCAGCATTTAAGAATGAAAATAAATAACTTCCATAACCATTGGCACCGGTGACAGAGTCAGTAGTGAAGATTTTGATCGGCCGGTCATGACCGAGCGAGCGGTGGGAATTGAATTGTTTTCTGCCTCTATATACCTAATTCTAGTGAGCCTTATCTTGATGCAGCAGCATTTAAGAAGGTCAAAGAAAGGCTATGTACACTACAGGAGTAATCAAACAGACTCTGCCATCCTGAAATAGTGTATAAAAAACTTGTTTTCATCATATGTTCTACTTAAACTAGTTGTAACTCCTTTCGTTTTACTCGTATTGAATTTTCAAGCAATGCTTCAAAATCTGCACCTTTTTCTGATCCTTATGGTATGTAACAAGTACTGATAAACACAATATTAAGGAAATATATATTACGTCCTCACGTAAATTTCGTAGATTATAAATAATGAAAAAAGAAACTAGACGCAGGATTGGAATGGGATAGGGTTTAAAAAGAGGAGAAAAATATTTTTGATTTCACAATATAACTCTTTGTTATATTTGATCGGTATCTATCTCATGAAAAATAGTTATCTACTAAAATAATGATATCATTACACAAACAATATTAGCTTCTAAGCTAAGATACCAATTGAACAAAGTGCTTTGTTTATTAGTTGGTAATTTTATAAGGAATATCTGATATCTTTTCCATCAACATTGGTAAAGTATTAGATCCACCATACTGATTTTATCATCTGTTTTAACCCAAATAAATTAATTTATAGCAATAAAAGTTTCTGGTGAAATTAACTGAAACTATGCTGAAAGTCTTACATTATTCCCATGTACAACATAGTTTAAAAAAAACAAAATCGAAGAGGAAATTTTGCAAAAAATTTCCCGGAGTAGAAAAAATGACAAAAATACACCATATGTTGAGGTCAATTCTAGACATCCACGAGGGTCTGTAAGATGGTTAAACGTGTCGTAAGGCTTAGTTATGAAATGCTTTGAGCTGTAACAGTCATTACAAGAATATTCGTGGACGTTAAGACAATATGTGTTCCTTACGGGTTAACGTGTCGTGTGTAGGAGTATACGCGGGTTACTGATGGCTATCATATCCTCTCGATGGAGCTTGACACTGCAATAAAAGTACTGCATTACATTTTTTAATGAAAATAAATCACTTCCATAGCCATTGGCACCGGTGACAGAGTCAGTAGTGAAAATTTTGATCGGTCGGTCATGTCCAGACGAGCGGTGGGAATTGAATTGTTTTCTGCCTCTATATACCTAATTCTAGTGAGCCTTATCTTGATGCAGCAGCATTTAAGAATGAAAATAAATAACTTCCCTAGCCATTGGCACCGGTGACAGAGTCAGTAGTGAAGATTTTGATCGGCCGGTCATGACCGAGCGAGCGGTGGGAATTGAATTGTTTTCTGCCTCTATATACCTAATTCTAGTGAGCCTTATCTTGATGCAGCAGCATTTAAGAATGAAAATAAATAACTTCCATAACCATTGGCACCGGTGACAGAGTCAGTAGTGAAGATTTTGATCGGCCGGTCATGACCGAGCGAGCGGTGGGAATTGAATTGTTTTCTGCCTCTATATACCTAATTCTAGTGAGCCTTATCTTGATGCAGCAGCATTTAAGAAGGTCAAAGAAAGGCTATGTACACTACAGGAGTAATCAAACAGACTCTGCCATCCTGAAATAGTGTATAAAAAACTTGTTTTCATCATATGTTCTACTTAAACTAGTTGTAACTCCTTTCGTTTTACTCGTATTGAATTTTCAAGCAATGCTTCAAAATCTGCACCTTTTTCTGATCCTTATGGTATGTAACAAGTACTGATAAACACAATATTAAGGAAATATATATTACGTCCTCACGTAAATTTCGTAGATTATAAATAATGAAAAAAGAAACTAGACGCAGGATTGGAATGGGATAGGGTTTAAAAAGAGGAGAAAAATATTTTTGATTTCACAATATAACTCTTTGTTATATTTGATCGGTATCTATCTCATGAAAAATAGTTATCTACTAAAATAATGATATCATTACACAAACAATATTAGCTTCTAAGCTAAGATACCAATTGAACAAAGTGCTTTGTTTATTAGTTGGTAATTTTATAAGGAATATCTGATATCTTTTCCATCAACATTGGTAAAGTATTAGATCCACCATACTGATTTTATCATCTGTTTTAACCCAAATAAATTAATTTATAGCAATAAAAGTTTCTGGTGAAATTAACTGAAACTATGCTGAAAGTCTTACATTATTCCCATGTACAACATAGTTTAAAAAAAACAAAATCGAAGAGGAAATTTTGCAAAAAATTTCCCGGAGTAGAAAAAATGACAAAAATACACCATATGTTGAGGTCAATTCTAGACATCCACGAGGGTCTGTAAGATGGTTAAACGTGTCGTAAGGCTTAGTTATGAAACTGCTTTGAGCTGTAACAGTCATTACAAGAATATTCGTGGACGTTAAGACAATATGTGTTCCTTACGGGGTTAACGTGTCGTGTGTAGGAGTATACGCGGGTTACTGATGGCTATCATATCCTCTCGATGGAGCTTGACACTGCAATAAAAGTACTGCATTACATTTTTTAATGAAAATAAATCACTTCCATAGCCATTGGCACCGGTGACAGAGTCAGTAGTGAAAATTTTGATCGGTCGGTCATGTCCAGACGAGCGGTGGGAATTGAATTGTTTTCTGCCTCTATATACCTAATTCTAGTGAGCCTTATCTTGATGCAGCAGCATTTAAGAATGAAAATAAATAACTTCCATAACCATTGGCACCGGTGACAGAGTCAGTAGTGAAGATTTTGATCGGCCGGTCATGACCGAGCGAGCGGTGGGAATTGAATTGTTTTCTGCCTCTATATACCTAATTCTAGTGAGCCTTATCTTGATGCAGCAGCATTTAAGAAGGTCAAAGAAAGGCTATGTACACTACAGGAGTAATCAAACAGACTCTGCCATCCTGAAATAGTGTATAAAAAACTTGTTTTCATCATATGTTCTACTTAAACTAGTTGTAACTCCTTTCGTTTTACTCGTATTGAATTTTCAAGCAATGCTTCAAAATCTGCACCTTTTTCTGATCCTTATGGTATGTAACAAGTACTGATAAACACAATATTAAGGAAATATATATTACGTCCTCACGTAAATTTCGTAGATTATAAATAATGAAAAAAGAAACTAGACGCAGGATTGGAATGGGATAGGGTTTAAAAAGAGGAGAAAAATATTTTTGATTTCACAATATAACTCTTTGTTATATTTGATCGGTATCTATCTCATGAAAAATAGTTATCTACTAAAATAATGATATCATTACACAAACAATATTAGCTTCTAAGCTAAGATACCAATTGAACAAAGTGCTTTGTTTATTAGTTGGTAATTTTATAAGGAATATCTGATATCTTTTCCATCAACATTGGTAAAGTATTAGATCCACCATACTGATTTTATCATCTGTTTTAACCCAAATAAATTAATTTATAGCAATAAAAGTTTCTGGTGAAATTAACTGAAACTATGCTGAAAGTCTTACATTATTCCCATGTACAACATAGTTTAAAAAAAACAAAATCGAAGAGGAAATTTTGCAAAAAATTTCCCGGAGTAGAAAAAATGACAAAAATACACCATATGTTGAGGTCAATTCTAGACATCCACGAGGGTCTGTAAGATGGTTAAACGTGTCGTAAGGCTTAGTTATGAAATGCTTTGAGCTGTAACAGTCATTACAAGAATATTCGTGGACGTTAAGACAATATGTGTTCCTTACGGGGTTAACGTGTCGTGTGTAGGAGTATACGCGGGTTACTGATGGCTATCATATCCTCTCGATGGAGCTTGACACTGCAATAAAAGTACTGCATTACATTTTTTAATGAAAATAAATCACTTCCATAGCCATTGGCACCGGTGACAGAGTCAGTAGTGAAAATTTTGATCGGTCGGTCATGTCCAGACGAGCGGTGGGAATTGAATTGTTTTCTGCCTCTATATACCTAATTCTAGTGAGCCTTATCTTGATGCAGCAGCATTTAAGAATGAAAATAAATAACTTCCCTAGCCATTGGCACCGGTGACAGAGTCAGTAGTGAAGATTTTGATCGGCCGGTCATGACCGAGCGAGCGGTGGGAATTGAATTGTTTTCTGCCTCTATATACCTAATTCTAGTGAGCCTTATCTTGATGCAGCAGCATTTAAGAATGAAAATAAATAACTTCCATAACCATTGGCACCGGTGACAGAGTCAGTAGTGAAGATTTTGATCGGCCGGTCATGACCGAGCGAGCGGTGGGAATTGAATTGTTTTCTGCCTCTATATACCTAATTCTAGTGAGCCTTATCTTGATGCAGCAGCATTTAAGAAGGTCAAAGAAAGGCTATGTACACTACAGGAGTAATCAAACAGACTCTGCCATCCTGAAATAGTGTATAAAAAACTTGTTTTCATCATATGTTCTACTTAAACTAGTTGTAACTCCTTTCGTTTTACTCGTATTGAATTTTCAAGCAATGCTTCAAAATCTGCACCTTTTTCTGATCCTTATGGTATGTAACAAGTACTGATAAACACAATATTAAGGAAATATATATTACGTCCTCACGTAAATTTCGTAGATTATAAATAATGAAAAAAGAAACTAGACGCAGGATTGGAATGGGATAGGGTTTAAAAAGAGGAGAAAAATATTTTTGATTTCACAATATAACTCTTTGTTATATTTGATCGGTATCTATCTCATGAAAAATAGTTATCTACTAAAATAATGATATCATTACACAAACAATATTAGCTTCTAAGCTAAGATACCAATTGAACAAAGTGCTTTGTTTATTAGTTGGTAATTTTATAAGGAATATCTGATATCTTTTCCATCAACATTGGTAAAGTATTAGATCCACCATACTGATTTTATCATCTGTTTTAACCCAAATAAATTAATTTATAGCAATAAAAGTTTCTGGTGAAATTAACTGAAACTATGCTGAAAGTCTTACATTATTCCCATGTACAACATAGTTTAAAAAAAACAAAATCGAAGAGGAAATTTTGCAAAAAATTTCCCGGAGTAGAAAAAATGACAAAAATACACCATATGTTGAGGTCAATTCTAGACATCCACGAGGGTCTGTAAGATGGTTAAACGTGTCGTAAGGCTTAGTTATGAAATGCTTTGAGCTGTAACAGTCATTACAAGAATATTCGTGGACGTTAAGACAATATGTGTTCCTTACGGGTTAACGTGTCGTGTGTAGGAGTATACGCGGGTTACTGATGGCTATCATATCCTCTCGATGGAGCTTGACACTGCAATAAAAGTACTGCATTACATTTTTTAATGAAAATAAATCACTTCCATAGCCATTGGCACCGGTGACAGAGTCAGTAGTGAAAATTTTGATCGGTCGGTCATGTCCAGACGAGCGGTGGGAATTGAATTGTTTTCTGCCTCTATATACCTAATTCTAGTGAGCCTTATCTTGATGCAGCAGCATTTAAGAATGAAAATAAATAACTTCCCTAGCCATTGGCACCGGTGACAGAGTCAGTAGTGAAGATTTTGATCGGCCGGTCATGACCGAGCGAGCGGTGGGAATTGAATTGTTTTCTGCCTCTATATACCTAATTCTAGTGAGCCTTATCTTGATGCAGCAGCATTTAAGAATGAAAATAAATAACTTCCATAACCATTGGCACCGGTGACAGAGTCAGTAGTGAAGATTTTGATCGGCCGGTCATGACCGAGCGAGCGGTGGGAATTGAATTGTTTTCTGCCTCTATATACCTAATTCTAGTGAGCCTTATCTTGATGCAGCAGCATTTAAGAAGGTCAAAGAAAGGCTATGTACACTACAGGAGTAATCAAACAGACTCTGCCATCCTGAAATAGTGTATAAAAACTTGTTTTCATCATATGTTCTACTTAAACTAGTTGTAACTCCTTTCGTTTTACTCGTATTGAATTTTCAAGCAATGCTTCAAAATCTGCACCTTTTTCTGATCCTTATGGTATGTAACAAGTACTGATAAACACAATATTAAGGAAATATATATTACGTCCTCACGTAAATTTCGTAGATTATAAATAATGAAAAAAGAAACTAGACGCAGGATTGGAATGGGATAGGGTTTAAAAAGAGGAGAAAAATATTTTTGATTTCACAATATAACTCTTTGTTATATTTGATCGGTATCTATCTCATGAAAAATAGTTATCTACTAAAATAATGATATCATTACACAAACAATATTAGCTTCTAAGCTAAGATACCAATTGAACAAAGTGCTTTGTTTATTAGTTGGTAATTTTATAAGGAATATCTGATATCTTTTCCATCAACATTGGTAAAGTATTAGATCCACCATACTGATTTTATCATCTGTTTTAACCCAAATAAATTAATTTATAGCAATAAAAGTTTCTGGTGAAATTAACTGAAACTATGCTGAAAGTCTTACATTATTCCCATGTACAACATAGTTTAAAAAAAACAAAATCGAAGAGGAAATTTTGCAAAAAATTTCCCGGAGTAGAAAAAATGACAAAAATACACCATATGTTGAGGTCAATTCTAGACATCCACGAGGGTCTGTAAGATGGTTAAACGTGTCGTAAGGCTTAGTTATGAAATGCTTTGAGCTGTAACAGTCATTACAAGAATATTCGTGGACGTTAAGACAATATGTGTTCCTTACGGGTTAACGTGTCGTGTGTAGGAGTATACGCGGGTTACTGATGGCTATCATATCCTCTCGATGGAGCTTGACACTGCAATAAAAGTACTGCATTACATTTTTTAATGAAAATAAATCACTTCCATAGCCATTGGCACCGGTGACAGAGTCAGTAGTGAAAATTTTGATCGGTCGGTCATGTCCAGACGAGCGGTGGGAATTGAATTGTTTTCTGCCTCTATATACCTAATTCTAGTGAGCCTTATCTTGATGCAGCAGCATTTAAGAATGAAAATAAATAACTTCCCTAGCCATTGGCACCGGTGACAGAGTCAGTAGTGAAGATTTTGATCGGCCGGTCATGACCGAGCGAGCGGTGGGAATTGAATTGTTTTCTGCCTCTATATACCTAATTCTAGTGAGCCTTATCTTGATGCAGCAGCATTTAAGAATGAAAATAAATAACTTCCATAACCATTGGCACCGGTGACAGAGTCAGTAGTGAAGATTTTGATCGGCCGGTCATGACCGAGCGAGCGGTGGGAATTGAATTGTTTTCTGCCTCTATATACCTAATTCTAGTGAGCCTTATCTTGATGCAGCAGCATTTAAGAAGGTCAAAGAAAGGCTATGTACACTACAGGAGTAATCAAACAGACTCTGCCATCCTGAAATAGTGTATAAAAAACTTGTTTTCATCATATGTTCTACTTAAACTAGTTGTAACTCCTTTCGTTTTACTCGTATTGAATTTTCAAGCAATGCTTCAAAATCTACACCTTTTTCTGATCCTTATGGTATGTAACAAGTACTGATAAACACAATATTAAGGAAATATATATTACGTCCTCACGTAAATTTCGTAGATTATAAATAATGAAAAAAGAAACTAGACGCAGGATTGGAATGGGATAGGGTTTAAAAAGAGGAGAAAAATATTTTTGATTTCACAATATAACTCTTTGTTATATTTGATCGGTATCTATCTCATGAAAAATAGTTATCTACTAAAATAATGATATCATTACACAAACAATATTAGCTTCTAAGCTAAGATACCAATTGAACAAAGTGCTTTGTTTATTAGTTGGTAATTTTATAAGGAATATCTGATATCTTTTCCATCAACATTGGTAAAGTATTAGATCCACCATACTGATTTTATCATCTGTTTTAACCCAAATAAATTAATTTATAGCAATAAAAGTTTCTGGTGAAATTAACTGAAACTATGCTGAAAGTCTTACATTATTCCCATGTACAACATAGTTTAAAAAAAACAAAATCGAAGAGGAAATTTTGCAAAAAATTTCCCGGAGTAGAAAAAATGACAAAAATACACCATATGTTGAGGTCAATTCTAGACATCCACGAGGGTCTGTAAGATGGTTAAACGTGTCGTAAGGCTAAGTTATGAAATGCTTTGAGCTGTAACAGTCATTACAAGAATATTCGTGGACGTTAAGACAATATGTGTTCCTTACGGGTTAACGTGTCGTGTGTAGGAGTATACGCGGGTTACTGATGGCTATCATATCCTCTCGATGGAGCTTGACACTGCAATAAAAGTACTGCATTACATTTTTTAATGAAAATAAATCACTTCCATAGCCATTGGCACCGGTGACAGAGTCAGTAGTGAAAATTTTGATCGGTCGGTCATGTCCAGACGAGCGGTGGGAATTGAATTGTTTTCTGCCTCTATATACCTAATTCTAGTGAGCCTTATCTTGATGCAGCAGCATTTAAGAATGAAAATAAATAACTTCCCTAGCCATTGGCACCGGTGACAGAGTCAGTAGTGAAGATTTTGATCGGCCGGTCATGACCGAGCGAGCGGTGGGAATTTAATTGTTTTCTGCCTCTATATACCTAATTCTAGTGAGCCTTATCTTGATGCAGCAGCATTTAAGAATGAAAATAAATAACTTCCATAACCATTGGCACCGGTGACAGAGTCAGTAGTGAAAATTTTGATCGGTCGGTCATGTCCAGACGAGCGGTGGGAATTGAATTGTTTTCTGCCTCTATATACCTAATTCTAGTGAGCCTTATCTTGATGCAGCAGCATTTAAGAATGAAAATAAATAACTTCCCTAGCCATTGGCACCGGTGACAGAGTCAGTAGTGAAGATTTTGATCGGCCGGTCATGACCGAGCGAGCTGTGGGAATTGAATTGTTTTCTGCCTCTATATACCTAATTCTAGTGAGCCTTATCTTGATGCAGCAGCATTTAAGAATGAAAATAAATAACTTCCATAACCATTGGCACCGGTGACAGAGTCAGTAGTGAAGATTTTGATCGGCCGGTCATGACCGAGCGAGCGGTGGGAATTGAATTGTTTTCTGCCTCTATATACCTAATTCTAGTGAGCCTTATCTTGATGCAGCAGCATTTAAGAAGGTCAAAGAAAGGCTCTGTACACTACAGGAGTAATCAAACAGACTCTGCCATCCTGAAATAGTGTATAAAAACTTGTTTTCATCATATGTTCTACTTAAACTAGTTGTAACTCCTTTCGTTTTACTCGTATTGAATTTTCAAGCAATGCTTCAAAATCTGCACCTTTTTCTGATCCTTATGGTATGTAACAAGTACTGATAAACACAATATTAAGGAAATATATATTACGTCCTCACGTAAATTTCGTAGATTATAAATAATGAAAAAAGAAACTAGACGCAGGATTGGAATGGGATAGGGTTTAAAAAGAGGAGAAAAATATTTTTGATTTCACAATATAACTCTTTGTTATATTTGATCGGTATCTATCTCATGAAAAATAGTTATCTACTAAAATAATGATATCATTACACAAACAATATTAGCTTCTAAGCTAAGATACCAATTGAACAAAGTGCTTTGTTTATTAGTTGGTAATTTTATAAGGAATATCTGATATCTTTTCCATCAACATTGGTAAAGTATTAGATCCACCATACTGATTTTATCATCTGTTTTAACCCAAATAAATTAATTTATAGCAATAAAAGTTTCTGGTGAAATTAACTGAAACTATGCTGAAAGTCTTACATTATTCCCATGTACAACATAGTTTAAAAAAAACAAAATCGAAGAGGAAATTTTGCAAAAAATTTCCCGGAGTAGAAAAAATGACAAAAATACACCATATGTTGAGGTCAATTCTAGACATCCACGAGGGTCTGTAAGATGGTTAAACGTGTCGTAAGGCTTAGTTATGAAATGCTTTGAGCTGTAACAGTCATTACAAGAATATTCGTGGACGTTAAGACAATATGTGTTCCTTACGGGTTAACGTGTCGTGTGTAGGAGTATACGCGGGTTACTGATGGCTATCATATCCTCTCGATGGAGCTTGACACTGCAATAAAAGTACTGCATTACATTTTTTAATGAAAATAAATCACTTCCATAGCCATTGGCACCGGTGACAGAGTCAGTAGTGAAAATTTTTATCGGTCGGTCATGTCCAGACGAGCGGTGGGAATTGAATTGTTTTCTGCCTCTATATACCTAATTCTAGTGAGCCTTATCTTGATGCAGCAGCATTTAAGAATGAAAATAAATAACTTCCCTAGCCATTGGCACCGGTGACAGAGTCAGTAGTGAAGATTTTGATCGGCCGGTCATGACCGAGCGAGCGGTGGGAATTGAATTGTTTTCTGCCTCTATATACCTAATTCTAATGAGCCTTATCTTGATGCAGCAGCATTTAAGGTCAAAGGAAGGCTATGTACACTACAGGAGTAATCAAACAGACTCTGATCAGTAAACCGCTTACAATCTTATTCAATAAATCCTTAAGAGATGTTAAAGTTCCATCAGATTGGAAACGTGCAAATGTAACACCAATCTTCAAAAAGGGGGACGAGTCACAACCTGGAAATTATAGGCCAATCTGTCTGACATCAGTTGTATGTAAATTAATGGAGACAATCATTCGTGACAATGTGGTGAAATTCCTTGAAGACAACGATATAATAAAACCCTCACAGCATGGTTTTCGTAATAAACGTTCATGTTTAACTGACTTATTAGAATTCTTCCACAATGGCCTTCCTTTCCCTGCCAGCCATGGCTGGGGAGAGAAGCCTTCACCCTTACTATCCTGTATTCTTCACTCTAGATTAGATAGTGTACTCACAAACAGCCTCGTAAGGGCCAGCAGGCCTGTTGCTGTTTGTTCTTCCTATGTGTTCCTATGTGTTCCTATGTGTTCCTCCTCCTCATCATCCTTCACCTCCTCCTCCTTCTCCTCCTTCTTTTCTTCCTCATCCTCCTCCTCTTCCACTCCCCCCTCCACGTTCCTTTATTCCTCTTACTTTTAATACCTCGTCCTCTTGTCCTCCTCCTCCTCCTCCTCCTCCTCCTCCTCCTCCTCCTTCTCCTTCTCCTCCTCCTCCTCCTCCTGTCTTGTGACCTGTGTTGTGGTGGTGTCGGGTCACCAGCAGCGACCTGACACCAGGAGGTCATTAACACCTTTCATGGAGGGAGGGAAGGAGGGAGGGAAGGAACGGAGGGAAGGAGAGAAGGAGGGGAGGGGGGAAAGGGGAGAAGGAGGGAAGGGAGATAACAGTGGATAACAGCTTCCAAAGGCAAATACAGATGATAGATAGAGTAGAAGGATAAATAAACAAAAGAAATAAAATAAAATAAAGAGTATATATAAACAAATAGATAGATAAGGCATTCAGAAGGAAACAAATAGTAGATAAAATTTGCATAGATAGACAGGTAGATGAATAGATAGTGGGATAGATACAGAGGTAGATGATACATAGATAGATAGACAGAGCAGAGGTGTGAGTGATAGATAAATTTGAGTGTAGATATATACATGTAATCTGACTGGAGTAAAGGAAGAGAGTTTAATATTAAGAGAAGGTTAGAGAGATAGATAGATATTGCAGTGTGAAGGGAACAGACACACACACACACACACACACACACACACACACACACAGTATCTATCTACCAAACTATCTAAACCTCATTGCATCTAACAAACACACACACAAACACACACAAACCAAACACACCTTCACACCACCCAACACACCACGCCCTTCTCTTTGAACCTACCTGTCTTTACCCTTTCCCTCACCACCCACCCACCCACCCACCCACCCACCCACCCACCTCTCCCCTCACACCCTCTCTGGTCCACCCATCAGCTGCTCGACTCTCTGGACATCACGACTACCCAACTTATCGCAAATGAAGTGTTGGACAAGCAATCCCTCGGTAGATTAGGTCCTGATCCCCTTAGGCCGACTGGTACATGCTTCTAGACACGTCCCTGACACGTCCCTGACACGCCCTCGGGAACGACAGAACGAAAACTGCAAAGGGAGGAGATTTTGTTGGGCTCGAGTAGGTGGGGGAGGGAAGGTAAGGGAAGGGAAGGCAAGGGGAGGGAGAGAGGAGAGGAGAGGGGAAAAGAGAGGATGGGGTTGGTTGCAAGAGGGGTTTGGGTGGGTTTGGGTGGGTTGTGTGTGTGTGTGTGTGTGTGTGTGTGTGTGTGTGTGTGTGTGTGTGTGTGTGTGTGTGTGTGTGTGTGTGTGTGTGTGTGTGTGTGTAAGGGTTTGCTAGGTAGGTAGATACAGGTGTAAATGCAAGAGGGATTGTGTGTGTGTGTGTGTGTGTGTGTGTGTGTGTGTGTGTGTGTGTGTGTGTGTGTGTGTGTGTGTGTGTGTGTGTGGACTTTCCTCCACGCTTGCTGTTATTTATTTTTTTTTATATCACAGTTACATCTACTTCAAGCACACACACACACACACACACACACACACACACACACACACACACACACACACACACACACACACACACACACACACTGAAGAAAAAAAAACACACGCCTATAAATAATGAAATACAAAA
>JAPQNM010000026.1:5110025-5112525 GCA_029783475.1 Metacarcinus magister
ATTTCCTCTATAATAAAATTAAAGGCAACACATATAATAATAATAATAAAAAAAAATAATAATAATAATAATAATATATATAAAAAAAAAAAAAAATGACAATGACCGCCTCGGACAAGAAAACTTTAATGAACAGAATAAATAAACATTACACAAAATACAGAAAAAAAAACATTTACACGATCCAGTGCCGCGAATTTCATGCTATTTCCCCTTCCTCCGAGAACCAAGGGGAGGAGGAAAAAAAGGGGAAGGTGAGGGGAAAGGGGAGAGGCGAGGGGAAAGGAAGAGGGGAGAAATGGAGTGTAGAAATGGTTAGTAATGAGAGGAAGAGAATTTGAGGGAACGAAAGACCACGAAAAGGAGAATGAGACGGAAAGGGAAGAGGGAAAGGAAGGGAGAGAAATGGAAGAAGAAGAAGAAGGGAGAGAGAAAACAAAATAAAGGGTAGAGGTGGTGATAGGAAAATAAGAAAGGAAAGAGGAGGAGGAAGAGGAGGAAGAAGAGGAGTAGGTAGGTAGGAGAGAATGGGAGAGAATGAGAGAAAATGTGAGAAAAAGAGAGAGAGAGGTTGATTGCAATGAGTAGGTAAGACAATGCGTTACAGAAGAAATGGGAGGGAAGGGGAAGGGGAAGGGGAAGGGGAAGGGGAGGCAAAGGGTATATTTAAGGGTGTTCTGTCATGACCCTTTGTTTCCTGAGGTGCGATTGGCTACGGCTGTAAAAAGAAACTCTCTCTCTCTCTCTCTCTCTCTCTCTCTCTCTCTCTCTCTCTCTCTCTCTCTCTCTCTCTCTCTCTCTCTCTCTCTCTCTGGTTCTTTATATTAGTGTGCATCATTTTCTGTCTATGTATATACCAGTGTGTGTGTGTGTGTGTGTGTGTGTGTGTGTGTGTGTGTGTGTGTGTGTGTGTGTGTGTGTGTGTGTGTGTGTAAGTATTCTATAATTACAACCAAAGATACAAGAAGGAGGCGGAGGAGGAGGAGGAGGAGGAGGAGGAGGAGGAGGAGGAGGAGGAGGAGGAGGAGGAGGAAATACAGGAAACCCAGACACATTATAGGGGGAAGAAGAGGGAGTGAGCAAGGGAACGAAGGAGGAGGAGGAGGAGGAAGAGGAGGACATGGTGGTGATGGTGGTGGCGCAGTGTGACCAATGTGCACTCCTCCCCTCCCCCCCCACAACCCCTGCCCCCAACCCCCCACCACATCGCACCCACACCCCTATTACCTCTCCTTAGCTTGCTCGTAAACGGAGCTTCTAAGTGACTGTTGGGGGACGTCTCTCTCTCTCTCTCTCTCTCTCTCTCTCTCTCTCTCTCTCTCTCTCTCTCTCTCTCTCTCTCTCTCTCTCTCTCTCTCTCTCTCACTTCTTAAAGCTGCCCATCCTGTTTCTTTCCTTCATCTCCTCTCCGTTTCCCCATAGCCCTTCATCTTCCCTTCATTCCTTCCTTCCTTCCTTCCTTCCTTCCTTCGTCATTATTCCTTTTACCTACCTCCCTCCCTTTCCTCCCTTCCTCTCCCTCCCTCCCTCCCTTCCTCCTTCCCTTACCTACCCACATCCTTGTAATATACCAAGTCATACCATACCCAACACGTTGCCTACATATTAAAAACTAAAATGCATTACATCTCCTTGGTTACAATATACTTACTCTTACACACACACACACATACACACACACAGACACATGAATACATACATATACACATACACATACACACACTTACTCCTACACACTTTTATACATACATATCTATATACACACACAGTCATACACACACATGTATATACAAAACAACAGTCTTTCTTCACCTTAAACAGCATACAACATAGAGCATAGTACAGAAAGCTATCATACAGCATACAGTAGAGGGAAAGAACCAATCCTACAGTATAATACGAGGATACAGCATACAACATACAGCATACAGCATACATCATACAGGAATTCAGAATGCCACGTGACAGCACTGAACAGCATAACGGGAATGGAAACGAAAAGAAAACGAGAGTAGGCGTAAAAATGATTCACTTGACTGATTGACTGATTGAATTGACTGGTGCTCTCTCTCTCTCTCTCTCTCTCTCTCTCTCTCTCTCTCTCTCTCTCTCTCTCTCTCTCTCTCTCTCTCTCTCTCTCTCTCTCTCTCCATATGTTATACGTGTCTATGCTTCTTCTATCCTTCCTTACTTTTCCTCCTCCTCCTCCTCCTCCTCCTCCTCCTCCTCCTCCTCCTCCTCCTCCTCCTCCTCCTCGCCATACCTCATTGTTAATTATTACTTCAGGAATTCCACACGCACTTTGGTTTTTCCCTCCTCCTCCTCCTCCTCCTCCTCCTCCTCCTCCTCCTCCTCCTCCTCCTCCTCCTCCTCCTCCTCCTCCTCCTCCTCTTGATTCTCTGTCAAGGTTGTTTATTTGTTTGTTATTGTTGTGGTTCTCGACTGTTTGTGCGGCGAGGAGGTAGAGGAGGAGGAGGAGGGATAAAGGAGGGAGGAGGTA
>JAPQNM010000026.1:5140025-5152525 GCA_029783475.1 Metacarcinus magister
AGGGAAGGCGTGGAGGGAAGGGTGATGGGGTAGGGGGGAGGGAAAGGGGTGTGGTGGTGGGGGGGAGGGGAAGCGTCTCAAGCCTCACCCGTATCGTGAACTTGCCGCCAGCTGATTAATTAACTTCATTACGAACGTACTTCCCTACCAATTTAATTAGCAAACATTTTCATTAGCGTCGGTGCGAGGGAGAGTGAGCCTTGTGTGGAGGCGGCGGAGGGGCTGCCAAGGCGGCGGGGTGCCCCTCCCCCCCCCTCCCTCAGCCGGTCATGGCGGCCGCAGGTTGGGGCCCACACTGGTTACACGCGAAATGTCATTAGGCGTAAATGAATTTTTTAAACGTCTGCAAATGCGTCCTTATATCAGAGCGTCTGAAGGGCGAGGGGCCGGCGGGGCGGGGCGGGGCGTCGCGGCCCCGCTGCCGCCCCGCCCCAAGACGACGCGGCCGCCATGAAATCTGAAATTATGACCGAGATTTTCAATTCGTTGCCTGACGAGCCGCGCCGCCCGCCGGACGCCGCCGGATCCTCCACTTTAATCCTGTATTGGCGTGCGATCCTCTTACGGGGACAGGTGGGCGGGGCGGGGGCGGCGCGGCTAATTAGGCGGCACGAACACACGCGGGCCTAAGCCGCCGCCACGCCGCCGCTCCGGACGACGATTTAGATTCCCTTAATGAAACGGGTTAAGATTCGGTCGTTAAGGGGAACCAGATTTTTTTCTTGCGCGGTACTTTTTGGGGAAACATCAGAGCCTCGAGGCGTGAAACAGGCCGCGGGCGGAGCGGGCTGGGGCAGACTGGGGCGGGCTGGGGACAATGACTGCAACCTGGGGATGAAGACTGCAAGGTTGGGGCTGCAAGGGTAAGCTAGAGGTGATAGGGTGGGAAGGCAGAGGCAATGACAGCAAACTGGGGGCAAAGAGTGCAAACTGGGGACGAAGTGTACAGTTTGAGGGCTACGGCGGCTCCGAGGCAGATTATAGGAGCGTGAGGAGGAAAAGGGGAGCTGAGGGGACCCTTGAGAAGATTAGTGAGGCTGAGTTACCTGGAGGAGGAGGAGGAGGGATGCTGGGGCCAAAGGGTCAGGCAGAGGAAGGCAGAGGAATGGTTGAGGATGTTGGAAGAAGTTGAGGAGAGTTGAGGCTGTTTGTGGGAGAGTGGGGAGAGGATAAGAGAGTTAGGGAAGAGTGAGGGGAAAGGTGGTGGTGGTGATTGGGAAGCAGACTGAAGGGAGGGGAAGGTAGAGGAGGTGGTATGAAGGTAGGGTACAAATTGAAAGGTAAAGATGAGAGAAGGAGATAAGTAATGACAATAATGCGTTATAAGAAGACGATTTCACAGTTAATTCTATTCATGATTTTATTACAAGATAACTGTAGTAATATTATTATAGAGAATACTTGATTAATATTCTCTCTCTCTCTCTCTCTCTCTCTCTCTCTCTCTCTCTCTCTCTCTCTCTCTCTCTCTCTCTCTCTGATCGATTCCAGTGTCCCATCATTATTATTTTACACATGAAGAGTATTAACATTAACCTTTGAGGTGTATGTGTATGAATGTGTATGTGTATGAGTATGAATGTGTGTGTGTATGAAGGTGTGTGTGTGTGTGTGTGTGTGTGTGTGTGTGTGTGTGTGTGTGTGTGTGCGTGGTCAAAAAAAATAATATCTTTGCTGAAATTCCATCATTCCATATATATGTATCCTAACAATAGAGATACATATATAGATAGATAGATAAAGAGAGAGAGAGAGAGAGAGAGAGAGAGAGAGAGAGAGAGAGAGAGAGAGAGAGAGAGAGAGAGAGAGAGAGAGAGAGAGAGAGAGAGAACGCCCTCCCCCGGTGGTTTTTGACAGTTATTGACGGGGCCTGACGGACAGGCCTTGCTGGGGGCTGTGTCGGACGGTTTGACGGATTTCAACAACACCGCCATTATGCCTCCTGCGTGGATATTGGCAGCCTGTGCACCAATTCTGACACATGTGCGAATATTGGCCAAGTGTGTGTGTGTGTGTGCGTGTGTGTGCGTGTGCGTGTTTGTGCAAATTCCGCTGACCTCCTAGGACTAATCTTTTTTGGGATGATTTAGTGTGTGTGTGTGTGTGTGTGTGTGTGTGTTTTTATTTTTGTGTGTATGTGTGTTATGTATGTATGTATTTTTTTCCTGGTGTTTTCATGTGCGAATTTTGGTTGACTTATGTATGTATGTATGTATGTATACGTAGATGAAGTCCGTGTGTGTACATATTTGACTGTCATGTGCAAGTTTTAGTGTCTTGTGTGCGTATTCTAGAGAAAAGTTGAAAAATTAACAAAAATATAAGTCGAGAAAACAAAATCAAAGCAAAGGAAAAAAAACCTTGAATAGCAAGAAACAAAGAAAACCGAAAAAAAGGAAAAAAAAAACAATAGATACATAGAAATTAGAACCCAAATATAGATGCTAGAATTACAAAAGAGAAAATGATAAAGAAAGAAAAAGAGATAGAAGAATAATAAGGAAGAGGAGGAATAAGAAGAGTGTGGATAGGAGAGTGATGGAGAGAGAGAGAGAGAGAGAGAGTACTGAGAAGAAGAGAGAAAGAGAGAAGAAGAGAGGAGGAAAAGAGGTTGAGGGAAAGAAATGAAGATGGAGAGAGAAATACTAAATAATTACAAAAAGAAAAAAAAAAAGATATATAGATAATAGGAACAAAATGATCAATAGATAGAAAACGAGAGTGAAAAAGAAAAAAAGAAAACAAAAAGAAAAAACTACACTCATAATAGACAAACAAACAAACAAATAAACAAACAAACAAACACATCAATGAACAAATAAACAAAACAAATAACCAAACAATAGTAACTGACCCACAAACACAAACAAGGAAGTAAACAAACAAACAAACAAACAAACAAACAAACAAACAACCTCACACACATAATTGAGGAAATACACAATAATAAGTATACCTCCAGAGATGAGAGGAGAGAGGAGAGGAGAGGAGGAGGAGGAGGAGAGGAGAGGAGAGGAGAGGACAGGAGAGGACAGGAGAGGAGAGGAGAGGAGAGGAGAGGAGAGGACAGGAGAGGACAGGAGAGGAGAAAGCAGGCTAAAGGAGGGATGAAGGGAGGAAGGAGATGGAGTGAGGGGAAAGGAAGAGGGGGGGGGAGAGAAAGGGGGGGGGAGAGAAAGGGGGGGGGGTAGAGGTATACAGCCATCCAGGGAAAGCCGCGCAATACACTAAATTACGTGCATGCATGAACGCCGAGTTGGAGGTAAACACTGAGATTCACACACACACACACACACACACACACACACACACACACACACACACACACACACACACACACTAAAACGCACATCTTGCAGCGCCGGGGGTGGGTGGTGGAAGGCTAGTAGGATAGGGTAGGATAGGGTAGGAGGATAGGAGGGGAAGAGAGGGCAAGGGCAGGGGCATGGGGGGAAAAGGAAGCAAAATTCTGAGCTGTTCTGCCACCTCCTCCTCCTCCTCCTCCTCCTCCCAGCCGGTTGCACACAAATCCCGATATTCTTATTAATTTACTCCGCGGAACGGCTCGCAAGGGGCTGAAAAAGAAGGTAGGGAGGGAGGCAGGGAGGGAGGGAGAGGCAGAGCGAGAGAAAGAAACAGAGAGAGAAGGAGAGAGAGAAGGAGAGAGAGAGAGAGAGAGAGAGAGAGAGAGAGAGAGAGAGAGAGAGAGAGAGAGAGAGAGAGAGAGAGAGAGAGAGAGAGAGAGAAAGAAAAAAAAGACACGCGGGGAGTCTTCATATAAGCTTTTGGAAACGCTCACAAGTTCAATTTTCCATTCAGAAATCAAAGAGTGGAGTCAAAAATCCTTGTAAATATTTAATGTCTTTCTTTTTCTGGGCCGGTGCGGTGGGCGGAGTCTGAGGTGTGTCGCGGTTACGTGATTGGCCGACTAGTGGTTTAGGCGGATGCCAGACGCTGCTTTCCGGTTCGATTAAACACGGCTCTGTGTTCTATGGCAAAGCTGTCCTGCTCTCGGCCACCCACCTCCTTTTCACGCCCCTTGCTTGTAATTCTAACAATTCTAAGAGGCGGCAGGACGTAAGGCACCTTTTTGCCCCGACAATTAAAGAGTAACTTACATTCTTAGAGACACGGTGGTCGGGCGGGTGACGCGGCGGGTGGGGTGCGGCCTCCGAGTCGCTGCTGGTAATGATAGAGTCAATCGCGTCTCCGGGCCGGTGTGCGAAGTCGGCGAGAGGGAAAAATGCATTTTTTTCATACTCATTTTTCAGCAGGGTAAGATTCCCTGCTCTGAGAGCTAGAGGAAGGGCCCGTCTAGGCTGGGGTGGAGGAGAGCTGTGTGTGGTGGGCGGGGGAGCCACGCACTCAGGAAACGGACGCCGCGGGAAAAAATGGTGGTGGGTGTCGGCGAGCGAGTGTAGGTGTTCGGACGAGTTTTGGGTTCACCGCGCGGTTGGCCGTTGGGAGGCGGGTAGTCCTCAACGGGGCAGCCCTCCCGAGCCCTCACCCCGCCAGTCAGTCATCCTCACCCCGCCACACTAGCCAGACCGCTACACCGCTCCGGCCACACCACCCACAGGGCCCCCGCCACCCTCCCGCGTGTCCCAGTGTCGCGCCGCAACCACTGTGTCGCTGGGGCGTCCCACGGACCCTCCGCCGCCGCCGCCCGCAGGAGTGTGACTTACTGGTGTGCTTCAGGAAATAGAGCGAGTGGTGTGTCCGAGACTGGCTAGTGGTGCCCGCGGCGACGCGCCCCGCGGCCGCCGCTGCCCGTCAACTCTGTGGTATTACCGCGCCGCACTTCGTCGGGCTTCACCGCTTGACAATTTAGATGAAAGTGTTTACTGACGGACCGCCGTCAACCAGGGGAACACTGCCGCCACACGCCAGCGGCACTCACGCCCCCAGAACAAGCTGCCCTACGGGTCCCTGCCGCCTCAAGAGAAGCGAGAAGTGTCTTCAGCGACCCGGGTGTCACCTGAAGGGAAGCGCTGCTTCCTGAGACGTCCGCCGATTTCCGGCTGTCTTGTACTTCCTTCCGGCGTCGCTGACAACGGGACACGCGTGACGAGGCAGACATCCGCATCAGTGTCGCCTTACGCCTCACTCATACAAGAATTGCGTATCGCGTCGTCGCTGCCGTCGGCAGTGTTTTTCACAGGAGTTTGCCGCAACGACAAGGCAAAGGCAGGCGGCAAGCGGAGTCTGATCAGCCCCGTCAGCGGCCAACCTACATCCCACGTGGCCGCCCCTAGTGTGTGTATTATGTAAGGCCGCCCGCCGGCCACCCAGTGTGACTCAAGGCAGCAGACAGCCGCTGTCGCTAAACGTACAGACGGCGGCCGTCGCCTGCAGGGGTAGCGGACGCTCCTGACGCTGCTGAACTGTGGTGGGCGCAAAGCAGTGCCGGTGGACGGGGCAGCAGCGGGTACAGGTGGGCAGCGGCCGACACCGCCGGCGCCGTGGCTCCCCATGCTGGCGCCTCCGACCCACGCGCCCCGATGACGGTAGCGTGGCGCAGCGCTGGTGATATGGCCACGGAGGTGGGCGGCATGGGCGGCATGAGTGGTGGTGCCGAACACCCGGGCGAGTTGATGAAGACGGGCGCCCCCAACATCCTGTGCACGGCGCTGCCCAACCACTGGCGCTCCAACAAGTCGCTGCCCATGTCCTTCAAAGTTGTGGCGCTGGACGATGTTAAGGACGGCACCATCGTTACCATCAGGGCAGGCAACGACGAGAACTTCTGCGGCGAACTCCGTAACAACTCTGCCGTCATGAAGAATCAGGTGGCCAAGTTCAACGACCTGCGCTTCGTCGGCAGGTCAGGCAGAGGTAAGTGTCTACGTCCAATTCGTAAATATCTCTTAATTAAGGACAGGTATGGGCGGTAGTGGGCCCTTCAGGTAGTGACAGGCGGTGAGAAGGTTCCCGCAGCGCTGTGTAAGCCTCAGAAAGCGACCATCGGATCAGAAACTTGTGTACCTTCATCAGTGGCGCGAGGGATCGGCCGCGGGACGCTAGACGACTTGGTGTACACAGCTGCCCTATCACCGTCCAGGGAGGAGGGAGGGAGGGAGAGAAGCAGGAGGGAGATTGAGAGAGAGGGAGAGAGGACGGGAGGGAGAAGGGACCCTCTCACCACAGCTCACTTTGTCCGGAGTTTAGGAAGACCGCTGACAAGTTTGGAGGTTGGATGGACAGTGGTTAATGTAGACAGATGTGGCGGTAACGGGAGGGAGGGAGGGACGGATGGGAGATGAGGCTTCTGTCATTCTCCTTCTCCTCCTTCTTCTTCTCTTCCTCCTCCTCCTCCTGTGTTCCCTCCATCACTGAGACAACAATGGCGCCTTATATCACAAACCACAAACTTAAAAAAACACAGACGAAGGCCAAATGTCTCCTCCTCCTTCTTCCTTCCTTCCTTCCTTCCTCCCTTCCTTTCTTCCTCCCTCCCTCCCTCCTCCCCTCCTCGCCTCCAAAACCTAGATCGACAGCACGAGTCGGAGGTAAGGACGAGCATAAATAATGTTACCACTCCATAACCTGTATCTTCCGGAGGGGAGGGAGGTTTGGGAGGGAAATATCTCTCTCTCTCTCTCTCTCTCTCTCTCTCTCTCTCTCTCTCTCTCTCTCTCTCTCTCTCTCTCTCTCTCTCTCTCTCTCTCTCTCTCTCTCTCTCTCTCTCTCAAAATCCTTCTATCATGTTTTATTACAATTTTGCTCTCCATCTCGTGTTCATCATTGCAAACTGACGCGAAAAAAAAAACTCCAATAAATTTTCGTGTATTTTTCCCCCTTGTGTGAAATGTGAGCATCGGTTCATTTATTCATTTTCCTTAAGCAAACCACACATTCATTGGGTGCGTCAGTCAAATTGTGTTGCGTCGCCGTCGCCGTCACCGTCACCATCACCGTCACCGCCAGCGTCACATTCCCGCTTCGTTGGAACAGAATCATTCCTTCCTTTCCTTCACTTCCTTCACTCACTTCACTCACTCACTCACTCACACACTTCACTGCGTAATATTCGACAGGAAACGAAAAGGTCGGAGGAAAAAAATTAAATATTTACACTTAACATTACCTTTCTTTTTTCCCCCCTCTTCTACACACACACACACACACACACACACACACACACACACACACACACACATATATATACACACACAGGTTTCCCCTCGCTTACAAGTCGAATTTTATTTCCACCGCCATCAAAATTTCCCGAAGACCATCAAAATATTCTCTCAAAACGCATCCAGCTCTCCCCTCTCTCCTCTCCCCTCGCCTCCCCTCCTTTCCCCTCCGAATTACTTTATTTCCGTCCCGCCGGGATCCCCTTATGAGCCCTGCCGCGCCCCAGCCAATCACACGGCCGCCCATCTCATCCACCAATCACACGCCTCGTTACATGCCTTCACGGCCTATCAAAACAAAGCTGGGGGGGGAGGGGGTAGACGTCTTCGCAAATAGTGCTGCTGTTACTACTACTACTACTACTATTACTACTATTTTTATCACCACGACCACTATTACACTCTAGTTTTGATTTTAAATTACTACTAATAGTGTATTAATTATCAACAGTGTCATATATAATTCTCCTCTTCCTTTATGACGATTCCTACGAGTAAAAAGGTGATTATTTATTCAGGATAACAGGTGAAGTAATTGAACAGGTGTGTTTAGTCAAATGAAACAGCCACAGGAACTAATAATACGTACACGATAGTAACCATATAGGGGGGAAGGGAAAAAGAATGTAAATTTCCCTCCTGAATGAAAACCAAATCAACTATGCAACATGATCAGTGTGTTGGGCCAAGATGAACCACGAAAACATGACACCAATTGAAAAAAAACAAAAACACACCAATTTCAACACATTCCAAAAATCAAAACCAAACACCAAAACAAACACAAACAAACATAGAGGAGCAACACGTAGTAGTAGTAATAGCAATACACTAACACCAAAATAAACAAAACAGAAGAAGAAGAAAAAGAAGAAGAAAAAGCCAGAAGAGAAAGCCTAGAATGAAGGCACCAAAATCAAGGTGTTTAACAAAGGTGTTGCCTTAAGTCTACCTGAAGCTTCCGGACGATTCCCGCGCCACCGATCAGTATGAAAAGAGGAGAGTGAAGGGCGGATTGACCCCGTCCGTATGAGGGATTTTTTGAGGGCGCGGAAGAGTGATTGGGGAGAGCGGATTTCTGCCAGCCGTGAGAGGAGAGGGAGAGGGGAGGGAGGGACGGGAATGGCTAATAGGCAGGATTGTGAGTTATTTATGTAGCTAAGTTGCCCGGTTTTATTGTTTTGCTAAGGGATTATATGAGTTACATTAATTCCATACAAGAGGAAGAAGAGGAGGAGGAGGAGGAGGAGGAGGAGGAGGAGGAGGAGGAGAGAAGGATTACGCTGAATAATAAGTAGAGTGGCAGCAAAATAATGATAATGACAATGATGGCGTGATAATGATGTAAAAAGACGAGAAGGAATGATTTTGACAATGAAGATGATGATGATGAAAGAGGAAGAGGAAATTTATGATGAAAAAAAAAATGAAAATAAGAGGTAACAGAGGATTTATCTTATACACAGATACTCGTAAGAGGTTCTATTTAATCCCATAATGAAAAATTCCTCCTCCTCCTCCTCCTCCTCCTCCTCCTCCTCCTCCTCCTTGTTATTCTTCTTCTTACTAAATCATTTTTATCCTAAGAAATTGATACATCTTACATTATTTAGTTTTTTTTTGCAAGAGATTAATTACCAAGAAAACAAGGTGAGGAATATTGGAGGTTATCAATTATTTTTTCTTTTACGAGGTTATCACAGGTAAGGTTGTGAAGAAAATTACCTTCCGATGTGAGAAAGAAAGAAAAAAAATAATTACACATGATGATTAATGAAAAAACTTTAAATTGTTGATGATGATGATAATAATAATAATAATAATGATGATGATGAATAGCACATGACACTCATTATACATAACAAAGCAAATCCATCAATAATTACAATCGACACAAACAAACAATTACCTACAAAAAATATATATATAATGAAACACAAAATTTCCCCAAACAAAAAACAAAAAAACATATAAATCAATAGAAACAAACAGCTCATTACCATACACTTTCATACATTTAATTATTCATCCCCCTTTAAACACCCCCCATACACCCCCCCCTCTATACCCCCCTACACCCCCCCTCCACCCCTGTCTATTCACCTATGTGTAATACGTTTAACATATACATACAGGTTCAAAACAGATATCATTCTCTCTAATTCTAACTCTCTCTCTCTCTCTCTCTCTCTCTCTCTCTCTCTCTCTCTCTCTCTCTCTCTCTCTCTCTCTCTCTCTCTCTCTCTCTCTCTCTCTCTCTCTCCTCATTAAGACCATTTGAAAGCCTAACTATGCACGCTAATTACATCTGATAACCGATAATTTTCCAATAAATAGAGACCGATATGCCACGCCACGGTTTCACTTCCAAAAAGATAACAAAAAAGACTTACACATATATATCGGTTTCTAACGCCGATAATAGAAACCTAACAACCCGGTATCACGTTTCTAGTGTATATATTGGTTTCTAACACCCGATAAGTGGTTTCTAGGGTGTTGAAATCGGTTACTCAGGTAGTTATTGTAGTTTTCAAATCCTATGTTGTTTTCTATAGCAATAAACTAATTTTCTAACACCATAAGACGTTTGTTATAGTATTTGTGGTACATTCTATGGTTTCTATGGTATATGAAGCTGGTAATTAGGTCGGATAGAGTTTTCTAAAGGTATTAAGTTATTTCCAGGGATAATAAGTAAGTTCAAGTGTTTATAAATGGTTTCTGAGGACAATTAAAGGGGTTTCTACTGAAAAATTGGTTTCAAGACAGATAATGAGGTTTCTACAGATAATTAGGGATATCTAGAGGAAATAATGGGATTCAGGGGAGCTTAATGGTTTTCAAATTCAAGTAATGGGTTTTTTGAGGCCAATTTATGTTCTGATTTCGTTATAATGGGTTCCTAAAAAATTATATTAATGAATTGATGTATTTTTTTGATGATGTATAAGATCTATGATATTTCTGAAGTTAATTAGATGTAAAAAGATGATCTAAAATAATAAAAATAGCTATCAAAAGTTGAATAAAAAGATGAATAGATTATCAAAACTGAAAAAAAAATATATCTTGCACACAAACTTCAACTTCCTTATTAATAAAAACAACACCATACATTACATCGAACTTCACATTACCGATAACAGAGCTTTTCAACATCGGCAAATTAACTTCATCACCGATAACAACTCAACAGGTGTTTAGAGACTAATCATATCTTACCTTCAACAATAATCAGCTTCCTTCCTTAACTCCTTTGTGATCTCTCGTGTCGGTATTATTCGTGTAGGTATTTTCCATGTACGTGTGGGTGAGAGAGCGGTGCACACATGAACGTCCCTTGTGTAGAGGTGTTTGTACCTGAAAAAATAATAATTGGTTGACTAATAATTCCTGGGTGATGACTAAGGTACAGGTGTGTTAATTAAGCCTCTAATTTGTGTATGGGGGATAAGGGGAACACCTGAGTCTCTCTCTCTCTCTCTCTCTCTCTCTCTCTCTCTCTCTCTCTCTCTCTCTCTCTCTCTCCTCTCTCTCTCTCTCTCTCTCTCTCTCTTCACTAGTTTAAAAGCTATATTTCAATTCCATTCTTTAATAACCTACAAGATACCATATTTTCGAAAGAGAGAGAGAGAGAGAGAGAGAGAGAGAGAGAGAGAGAGAGAGAGAGAGAGAGAGAGAGAGAGAGAGAGAGAGAGAGAGAGATGGGGATATATTTTTTATAACGAACAGAGTTTTTGATAATTAATGACATCCTTTAAGCTCCTGACTAGCCTTGAAAACACCTGTGCTGCTTCACCTGTAGCTAATCACCAACACATTGATAACAACACCAATGATCTGAAACATGTGTACCAGCAACACTAAAAATAACAACACCTCAACATCACAAAACAACATCAATAATAATCAGAAACACTTTGATCAACACCAATAACACCAACACATTTGCAACACCAGTAACACAGAGAAAAAAAACACATAGCTTAGTAAATTTCGAACAGGTAAAAGTAAGAATTAGGAAGAATCATTTGTTCAGCATAACACACCTGTCATCATTACTCATCACCAACACACCTTGTCTCTTCTAATTAGCGTGAGAAACAAAAGATGCCGCCGCAGGTAATATCTTTAATTACTTAACAATACACAGGTAAAAAAAAAAAAGAAAAAAGAAAACAAGTTAATGTAAAAATAGGAAGAAAAAATCATATATCCATCTGACGCTAAACACACACTTATAACACAACAAATAGCACTTAACGAACCACTCGACACACCGCAGGTAAAGTGTTAATTGCACTTCCTCCTCAGGTGTAATCATGTTTCTAAAAATGTTAAAAAAAAATGCATAATCTCGATTCGACTAAACTCTTTTCTTTTTCTTTTCTTATTTGAGTTACTTAAAAAATGTTACTCGTGGGGGATCCAGTTTTATTTTATGTATTGTCTTTTCTTCTCTCCTTCTCTCTATCTATCTATCTCTATCTAGATGTTCGTTTTACTACTTAGCTCTCGTTTTTTTTCTAGTTTAAACCTCACTATCTATATTAACAATTTTATCTACGATGTTTAAGTAGCATCAATAAGTATATCATTAATACGAAAAGCAAAGGTATCGATGTATTATTATATTTTTTTCCAACACACATCTACACACACACACACACACACACACACACACACACACACACACACACACACACACACACACACACACACACACTCACTCCTAATGACCCAGTGAGGAGCAACGGACCAATCAGAGCTCGTCTTCAGCCTCCATGACGTGACATCACTAACCAATCAAGAGATAAGAAGGGATTTACCTCCTCCTCCTCCTCCTCCTCCTCCTCCTCCTCTCCTCCTCCTCCATCTTCTCATCTTCCTTGTCCTTCCTTTCACTTCCGTCACCCTTCCTTTAGCTCCAAGGAAGAGATTGAGAAGGAAGAGGAGGAGGAGCATCTCGTCTTAGCGTCTCGATCTTCTCCGGAGAAAGAAATTAGTTTATCTCCAGCATCCTTGATCGACTGGTGGCGATGGTGGTGGTGGTGGTGGTGGTGGTGGTGCACACACACACACACACACACACACAGACACACACACACACACACACACACACACACACACACACACACACACACACACACACAAGACATCATGGTAGTTTTATGATATGAATACAAAACACTTATTTAAAACCATTACCATCACCACCATTAGTCACACCTTACTCTCATCACCACGACCACCACTGTAATCATCAGCACATTCACTACACACCACCACCACCACCACCACCACCACCACCACCACCACCACCACCACCACCACCACCACCACCACCACCACCACCGC
>JAPQNM010000026.1:5160025-5162525 GCA_029783475.1 Metacarcinus magister
ACACACACACACACACACACACACACACACCAGCAATTATGTACTTAGGCTAATAGAATTCCGTCCATGTGTGGTGTATGTGTGTGTGTGTGCGTATGTGTGTGTACATGCATACGTGTGTTTATCGATCATGCATACACGTTTACACATCAAATGCACACGTACACACATACATACATACATACATTCGTGTACGTGTTGTCACCATGTATAAATGTGTACGTTTCATTATGTATACCTATTTTATTATGTATGTATACTTATGTGCGTAGCATCATGTATGTGCACGTACTATGTATATTCATGTACGTTTCGCCGTGTGATGCCATGTGCGTGTCATCATGTATGCTACGTACGTGTAGTCATGTATACCTCAGTACAGCAGGTATTTCCCATGTATATTTGTGTGCGTTTACATGTGTGTATGTGGGGGGAGAGAGAGAGAGAGAGAGAGAGAGAGAGAGAGAGAGAGAGAGAGAGAGAGAGAGAGAGAGAGAGAGAGAGAGAGAGAGAGAGATAAAACCAACAATAACAACAATAATAATAAAAATAATCATCTTACCATCTTTCATTTTATCATACTCATTACTATTCATCAAATTTGTCGAAGATATTGAATTCTCTCCCTCTCTCTCTCTCTCTCTCTCTCTCTCTCTCTCTCTCTCTCTCTCTCTCTCTCTCTCTCTCTCTCTCTCTCTCTCTCTCTCTCTCTCTCTCTCTCCTTCTCTTTAATAAGTAAACAGACTATAAAGTAATGACGGGTTATCATCACCTGCATCCCTATAATTAGCTAAGTTAATAGAGTCACACCTGCCCCGCCACCTTGCCCAACACACAGGTAGGGGCGGGCACAGGTGAGGTCAGGCACAGGTGAATGCAGGTGTAAGAACAGTGTGTGGCAGATATACATTAGGTTTTCCAGGTGGGTACAGGTAGGTACCGTCTCAGGGCAACTTGTGCAATCAATACCTTCCCTCTCTCCTCCCCTCACTCCCCCCACCCCTCGTCTCTCCCCTCACTCCCTTCTCTCCTTTCATTCCTTCTCCCCCTTTAACCCTTTCCTTCCTCCTTTTTCTTTTCGTTTCTTGTTTTTCTTTTATTTGTTTCTCTCTGGATTCCCTCTCTCCCTCTTCCTCCTCTTCTGTCTCCTTTTTTCCTCCTCCTATTCCTCTATCTCCTCCTCCTCCTCTTCCTCTTCCTCTGTATATTCCTACCTCATTTGACTCTCATTTCTCTCTCTTTTTATCCTTTCTCTACCTTCTCCCATTTATTACCTATTTCCTCCCTTCGTTTTCGCCTTTTGTTACTACTTCTCTCCCTTCCTTCCTTCCTTCTTTCCTTCCTTCCTTCCTTCCTCCCTTTCGTTAGTCTCTCCCTTCTCTCCTTCCAATCGTGAGGAGGTAAGAGAAGAAATAAAGAATAATGAAGAAAAAAAACGCTAATAAATTGAAACCATATGAAGAAAAAATAAAAAAAAATAAAATAAAAAACAGGAAAATTGACATAAAGGAAGAAAAAAAAAGAGAGAAGAAGAGGAACAGGTAGAGAAGAGGGAGGCGGGAGGGGGAGGAAGTATTGTATGGAGCGAGTAAAGAAAAGAGAGAGAGAGAGAGAGTGAGGGAGAGAGAGAGAGGAGGGGAGGGTTGGAGGGACCACAGGTAATATACAGGAAGGAAGAGAGCGAGAGAGGGAGGAAGGGAGAGAAAGGGAGGGAGGGAGAGAGGGAGGGACAGGTAGTACATATAGACAGGAAGAGGCATAGGGAAGTAAGGGAGAAAGGGAGGGAGGGAAGGGAGGGAGGGAGGGAGGGAGAGAAGAGATAGAGAGGAAGGCACAGGTAGGGAGGTAGAAGGGAGAGTTATACAAGGGGAAGGGAGGGACGGAGGACAGGTCAGGGAAGGGGGAGGGAAGGGGGGTAGGGAGGAGAGGTAAAGGAGGGGGGGGTAGGGGTGTAATTGCCGCCTCTTGACCACACCGTTAATTATGAACCACAACCAAGCAGGTAACGACCAACCACGACTCTAAAGTGATATTGACCCTCACCACCAAGGGGACCGAGGGGGGGGGAGGGGAGGGGGGGGGGAAGAATGATATGGAGGGAGGGGGAAGGAGAGAAGGGTGAGGGGAATTGGAGTTATAATATCTATATAGGAGGGTAATTGGAAGACCGATACGAGAGAGAGAGAGAGAGAGAGAGAGAGAGAGAGAGAGAGAGAGAGAGAGAGAGAGAGAGAGAGAGAGAGAGAGAGAGAGAGAGAGAGAGAGAGAGAGAGAGTGTAAAAAGAGAGAAAAAAAATACATAGAGCATCAAGGTAAGAAAATAAAGTACGAAAGTGAATTAATTGAAACTGTAAACACACACACACACACACACACACACACACACACACACACACACACACACACACACACACACACACACAAGCCAAGCGAATACAAAACAACTAACAACCCCACTTCCCCCTCCCTTTCCCCTCACCTTCCCCCTCATCTCCCCCTC
>JAPQNM010000026.1:5182525-5190025 GCA_029783475.1 Metacarcinus magister
TAAAGATTATTATTATTATTATCATTATCATTATGAAGGGAAACAAATTTAATAGATGAACTAGTTTGTATTTCCATACATTCATCACTGTCTCCTCCTCCTCCTCCTCCTCTTTTTTTATCATTATTATTTATTTTTATCATTATTACTTATTTTTATCATTAATATTTATTTTTATCATTAATATTTATTTTTATCATTAATATTTATTTTTATCATTAATATTTATTTTTTATCACTATTATTTATTTTTATCATTATTATTTATTTTTATCATTAATATTTCTTTTTATCATAAATATTTATTTTTATCATTAATATTTATTTTTATCATTAATATTTATTTTTTATCATTAATATTTATTTTTATCATTAATATTTATTTTTATCATTAATATTTATTTTTATCATTAATATTTATTTTTATCATTAATATTTATTTTATCATTAATATTTATTTTTATCATTATTATTTATTTTTATCATTATTATTTATTTTTATCATTAATATTTATTTTATCATTAATATTTATTTTTATCATTAATATTTATTTTTATCATTAATATTATTTTTATCATTAGTATTTAATTTTATCATTAATATTTATTTTTATCATTAATATTTATTTTTATCATTAATATTTATTTTTATCATTAATATTTATTTTTTATCATTATTATTTATTTTATCATTATTATTTATTTTTATCATTAATATTTATTTTTATCATTAATATTTATTTTTATCATTAATATTTATTTTTATCATTAATATTTATTTTTATCATTAATATTTATTTTTATCATTAATATTTATTTTTGTCATTAATATTTATTTTTATCATTAATATTTATTTTTATCATTAATATTTATTTTTATCATTAATATTTATTTTTATCATTAATATTTATTTTTATCATTAATATTTATTTTTATCATTAATATTTATTTTTATCATTAATATTTATTTTTATCATTAATATTTATTTTTATCATTAATATTTATTTTTATCATTAATATTTATTTTTATCATAAATATTTATTTTTATCATTAATATTTATTTTTATCATTAATATTTATTTTTATCATTATTATTTATTTTTATCATTATTATTTATTTTTATCACTTTATATTATTTTTATCATAATATTTCTTTTTATCATTAATATTTATTTTTATCATTAATATTTATTTTTATCATTAATATTTATTTTTATCATTAATATTTATTTTTATCATTAATATTTATTTTTATCATTAATATTTATTTTTATCATTAATATTTATTTTTATCATATATATTTATTTTTATCATTAATATTTATTTTTATCATTAATATTTATTTTTATCATTAATATTTATTTTTATCATTAATATTTATTTTTATCATAAATATTTATTTTTATCATTAATATTTATTTTTATCATTAATATTTATTTTTATCATTAATATTTATTTTTATCATTAATATTTATTTTTATCATTAATATTTATTTTTATCATTAATATTTATTTTTATCATTAATATTTATTTTTATCATTATTATTTATTTTATCATTAATATTTATTTTTATCATTAATATTTATTTTTATCACTAATATTTATTTTTATCATTAATATTTATTTTTATCATTAATATTTATTTTTATCACTTATATTTATTTTTATCACTAATATTTATTTTTATCATTAATATTTATTTTTATCATTAATATTTATTTTTATCATTAATATTTATTTTTATCATTAATATTTATTTTTATCATTAATATTTATTTTTATCATTAATATTTATTTTTATCATTAATATTTATTTTTATCATTAATATTTATTTTTATCATTAATATTTATTTTTATCATTAATATTTATTTTTATCATTAATATTTATTTTTATCATTAATATTTATTTTTATCATTATATTTATTTTTATCATTAATATTTATTTTTATCACTAATATTTATTTTTATCATTAATATTTATTTTTATCATTATATTTTTTTATCATTAATATTTATTTTTATCATTAATATTTATTTTTATCATTAATATTTATTTTTATCATTAATATTTATTTTTATCATTAATATTTATTTTTATCATTAATATTTATTTTTTATCATATATATTTATTTTTATCATTAATATTTATTTTTATCATTAATATTTATTTTTATCATAATATTTATTTTTATCATTAATATTTATTTTTATCATTAATATTTATTTTTATCATTAATATTTATTTTTATCATTAATATTTATTTTTATCATAATATTTATTTTTTATCATTAATATTTATTTTTATCATAAATATTTATTTTTATCATTAATATTTATTTTTATCATTAATATTTATTTTTTATCATTAATATTTATTTTTATCATTAATATTTATTTTTATCATTAATATTTATTTTTATCATTAATATTTATTTTTATCATTAATATTTATTTTTATCATTAATATTTATTTTTATCATTAATATTTATTTTTATCATTAATATTTATTTTTATCATTAATATTTATTTTTATCATTAATATTTATTTTTATCATTAATATTTATTTTTATCATAATATTTATTTTTATCATTAATATTTATTTTTATCATTAATATTTATTTTATCATTAATATTTATTTTTATCATTAATATTTATTTTTATCATTAATATTTATTTTTATCATTAATATTTATTTTTATCATTAATATTTATTTTTATCATTAATATTTATTTTTATCATTATTATTTATTTTTATCATTAATATTTATTTTTATCATTAATATTTATTTTTATCATTAATATTTATTTTTATCATTAATATTTATTTTTATCATTAATATTTATTTTTATCATTAATATTTATTTTTATCATTAATATTTATTTTTATCACTAATATTTATTTTTATCACTAATATTTATTTTTATGACTAATATTTATTTTTATCATTATATTTATTTTTTATCATTAATATTTATGTTTATCATTAATATTTATTTTTTATCATTAATATTTATTTTTATCATTAATATTTATTTTTATCATTAATATTTATTTTTATCATTAATATTTATTTTTATCATTAATATTTATTTTTATCATTAATATTTATTTTTATCATTAATATTATTTTTTATCATTAATATTTATTTTTATCATTAATATTTATTTTTATCATTAATATTTATTTTTATCATTAATATTTATTTTTATCATTAATATTTATTTTTATCATTAATATTTATTTTTATCACAAATATTTATTTTTATCATTAATATTTATTTTTATCATTAATATTTATTTTTATCATTATATTTATTTTTTATCATTATTATTTATTTTTATCATTAATATTTCTTTTTATCATTAATATTTATTTTTATCATAATATTTATTTTTATCATTAATATTTATTTTTATCATTAATATTTATTTTTATCATTAATATTTATTTTTATCATTATTATTTATTTTTATCATTAATATTTATTTTTATCATTATATTTATTTTTATCATTAATATTTATTTTTATCATTAATATTTATTTTTATCATTAATATTTATTTTTTATCATTAATATTTATTTTTATCATAAAATTTATTTTTATCATTAATATTTATTTTTATCATTAATATTTATTTTTATCATTAATATTTATTTTTATCATTAATATTATTTTTATCATTAATATTTATTTTTATCATTATATTTATTTTTATCATTAATATTTATTTTTATCATTAATATTTATTTTTATCATTAATATTTATTTTTATCATTAATATTTATTTTTATCATTAATATTTATTTTTATCATTAATATTTATTTTTATCATTAATATTTATTTTTATCATTAATATTTATTTTTATCATTAATATTTATTTTTATCATTAATTATTTATTTTTATCATTAATATTTATTTTTATCATTAATATTTATTTTTATCATTATTATTTATTTTTATCATTAATATTTATTTTTATCATTAATATTTATTTTTATCATTAATATTTATTTTTATCATTAATATTTATTTTTATCATTAATATTTATTTTTATCATTAATATTTATTTTTATCATTATATTTATTTTTATCATTAATATTTATTTTTATCATTAATATTTATTTTTATCATTAATATTTATTTTTATCATTAATATTTATTTTTATCATTAATATTTATTTTTATCATTAATATTTATTTTTATCATTAATATTTATTTTTATCATTAATATTTATTTTTATCATTAATATTTATTTTTATCATTAATATTTATTTTTATCATTAATATTTATTTTTATCATTAATATTTATTTTTATCATTAATATTTATTTTTATCATTAATATTTATTTTTATCATTAATATTTATTTTTATCATTAATATTTATTTTTATCATTAATATTTATTTTTATCATTAATATTTCTTTTTATCATAAATATTTCTTTTTATCATTAATATTTCTTTTTATCATTAATATTTATTTTTATCATTAATATTTATTTTTATCATTAATATTTATTTTTATCATTAATATTTATTTTTATCATTAATATTTATTTTATCATTATATTTATTTTTATCATTATATTTATTTTTATCATTAATATTTATTTTTATCATTAATATTTATTTTTATCATTAATATTTATTTTATCATTAATATTTATTTTTATCATTAATATTTATTTTTATCATTAATATTTATTTTTATCATTAATATTTATTTTTATCATTAATATTTATTTTTATCATTAATATTTATTTTTATCATTAATATTATTTTTATCATTAATATTTATTTTTATCATTATTATTTATTTTTATCATTAATATTTATTTTTATCATAAATATTTATTTTTATCATTAATATTTATTTTTATCATTAATATTTATTTTTATCATTAATATTTATTTTATCATTAATATTTATTTTTATCATTAATATTTATTTTTATCATTAATATTTATTTTTATCATTAATATTTATTTTTATCATAAATATTTATTTTTATCATTAATATTTATTTTTATCATTATTATTTATTTTTATCATTATTATTTATTTTTATCATTATTATTTATTTTTATCATTAATATTTATTTTTATCATTATTATTTATTTTTATCACAAATATTTATTTTTATCACTAATATTTATTTTTATCATTAATATTTCTTTTTATCATATATATTTATTTTTTATCATTATTATTTATTTTTATCATTAATATTTATTTTTATCATTAATATTTCTTTTTATCATAAATATTTCTTTTTATCATTAATATTTCTTTTTATCATTAATATTTATTTTTATCATTAATATTTTTATCATTAATATTTATTTTTATCATTAATATTTATTTTTATCATTAATATTTATTTTTATCATTATTATTTATTTTTATCACTCCCTTCCCGCCAATGTCGTCGACAGTAAAACAATTACTACGTTCAAAAATAGACTTGACAAATATTTAGAAGCCAATCCACAACTAAAATACTATCCGTTAACGTAGCAAACTTTGAGTAAGTTCATCCTGATGTACCTAACTTACGAAATGTCGATTCAAAAGACGTCGCTAGTGGCCTGACATCGCTTGCCAGGAAGTAGTGGTAGTGACAGTAGTGGTAGCAGTAGTGGTAGTGACAGTAGTGATAGTCTGGTCTTGGTTGGCCTTCCTTTCCCTGCCAGCCATGGCTGGGGAGAGAAGCCTTCACCCTTACTATCCTGTATCCTTCACTCTAGAGTAGATAGTGTACTCACAAACAGCCTCGTAAGGGCCAGCAGGCCTGTTGCTGTTTGTTCTTCCTATGTGTTCCTATGTGTTCCTCCTAAAAACTTATTAAACAAATACGCACAAACCAATCCTTAACACACACTCTTTTCACCTCCATTGACATCAAACACACTGAGAAAGATGTTGATATTAGTCTATAGAAGTGATTACTCTCTCTCTCTCTCTCTCTCTCTCTCTCTCTCTCTCTCTCTCTCTCTCTCTCTCTCCTCTCTCTCTCTCTCTCTCTCTCTCTCTCTCTCTCTCTCGTTCTCGTCCCCGTAAACACCCCTCTAAAGAAAAAAAGAATGCGTGTTGTTGTTTGCTTTTTTTATTCCTTTATATTCTTCCTCCTCCTCCTCCTCCTCCTCCTGTGAAAATTTGCATAGAATTTTGTAGGGATACACCGTTAGAATTTTTTAAATACAAATTAATATTATAGTAATCAGGAAAATAAGGCCAGATTCGTGTTTATCATGACCGAAAACCTCATTATACCAATTTTCATTGGGTTCGGAGGTGTGGAAATTTTCATGAAATTTTGTAGGGTACACCCTTAGAATTTTTTACATAAATCGTATATTTTGAAATAACTCAAAATGTATGGGGTTTACGTAAAAAATGTATTGAATATAAAAGAAAGAACATGAAACGCTTGTTCTATTGAGATATACTGAAATGGAATTGGAATGTAAATATGGATGTTAAAGTATAAAGTATTATTCATTTATTTATTTTAAATACTTTAATTTTCTTTTTAAGTATTAGAGTTATTGAAAAAATAAAGACAGTATGAGACAGATATTATCAAACTACATAATTATTCTTCTATACAATATTCCTGTAGGACTAATATTTACGTAGTAAAATGAGAAAAACTTTTTCGACCTAAATTCTGGTGTAATTTTCGGGCCACAAAATGGAAAATCCAAATATTATAGTAATGACAAAACCAATTCCAGATTCATGATCAGCATGCCCGAGAACCCCTTGGTGCCAATTTACACGAGTTGTGTTGAACTATTAACAAAACCTTAACCTAATCTAACCTAACCTGTTTCCCACCCATTTGACTTCTTGTCTGTTTGTTCTTCCTTTGTAATCTTCCTCCTCCTCCTCCTCCTCTTCATCCTTCTCTTCCTCCTCCTCCTCCTCCTCCTCCTCCTCCTCCTCCTCCTCCTCCTCCTCCTCCTCCTCCTCCTCCCCTAACGAAACACATGCGCTGAGAAATGGATAACACGGATTCGACTGCCCTCGCCTTCCCCATGCTGTAGGGATTTAGAGCCGGCCTGTGGTGGTGGTGGTGGTGGTGGTGGTGGTGGTGGTGGTGGTGGTGGTGGTGGTGGTGGTGGTGGTGGTGGTGGAAGCAGGACAGTGTTAGGAGTATGTTAAAAAAAAAGAAATGAAGAAAAATGATAAGTGAGTGTATTGACAAACCAAATTGATAACAACCAAGAACACAACAACAACAACCATTACAACCACAACCACAACCACCATTACAACACCACAGCGGAGGTAGAGAGGTAGGTAGGTAGAGAGAGAGAGAGAGCGAGCGAGCGAGCCTGTCACCTTGCTTGCATTCATACGTAGAACTTTAAGACCAGGTATGCAAGGTGGGACGAAGAGCAGCTGACAGGTAGGTAGATTACGTTAGAAGGGGGAGATAACTTTGCAGGTAAAAACACAGG
>JAPQNM010000026.1:5212991-5227991 GCA_029783475.1 Metacarcinus magister
AAGTGTGGTACTTAATTTACTAGTGAGTGAGTGAGTGAGTGAGTGAGTGAGTGAGTGAGTGAGTGAGTGACTTGTATATATATTTATTAAAAAATAATTCGTGTTTAAAATTCACGGTTTCTCTGATGAAAAAAAATTTATTACTTTCTGGGAAAATCTTACGAAAACGCTAAATATGCCGCTGACTGTCATTTTTTTCCCCTTTCTTTTGACTAATTGGCTTCCAGGATTCTGCCTATACGTGTGTGTGTGTGTGTGTGTGTGTGTGTGTGTGTGTGTGTGTGTGTGTGTGTGTGTGTGTGTGTGTGTGTGTGTCTGAATATATATTAGTGTTTTTACTTCAGGATTGTGTACGTATTCATGTATAATGTATAATATATGTATAATGTATATTTAGGTAGTAGTATATTCATGTATGGTTCATTTATGTTAAAAAAATAAATAATAATAATAATAAAATGAAATATATATGTATACGTCATTTTTTCTTGCCTCATAAAAAAAAATTTCCACTTTTTTATAATTTTCCTACGTTGTTAGGAAATGTATAGTGGTAATGTATGTATGTATGTATGTATGTATGTATGTATGTATGTATGTATGTATGTATGTACGTATGTATGTATGTATGTATGTATTTATGTATGTATGTTTTTCCTTCTCAGAATGCAATGTTTGTTATAAGATAAGTTGAACCTTCTAAGTGATAGCTAAATAAACAGGGAAAAAAAGATGTATATATATAAAACATTCTAATTTTACACTTCAGAAACGTTTAAGCTTCTAAAAATAACTTAATTAATAAAAAATAAATTAATCTTTATCCTTGACTTCCTTTAAAACGAGAAAATATTAATTATTATGTAGCAACTCTAAGGAAAAAATGGAAATATATATAAGATTTTCTTTAATATTATCTATGTAAAATAATATCTTTCTCCTAGACGTAATTATTGACTAACTAAACTCTATATTATAATGACTCTGAAGAAATATTTTTTTAATTACTATGTGTTCATGGTCTAATTATATACATTACCACTTAAGTTATAAATAAAATAAAAAATAAAAAAAAATAAAAAAAAAGTTGGGTCGGATTTGAAACTTCCTTTACAAAATTATATCATTTCCTCTTATTTTTTTCAAGTGTCATTCTGGTTGTAATTACGAAATATTTTGAAACATTGTTACTTCCATGACGGGATTCTAATATTATAGATGAGGTTATTATATTCTTTATCATACGTTTTTCTTTCTATTTTTCTTTTGTTTTTTTTAATGAAATTCTGACATATATAGATTTTAAATAACTCTTTGTCATTTTAACATTAGTATAAGTTTATATATTTATTACTAATCATGGTTAGTATAGTTATAATTACTACTACTACTATTACTACTACTACTACTATTACTACGACTACATACTACTACTACTACTACAACAACTACTACTACTATTACTATTTCATTATAAAACTTTCTGAGAATATAAATCTTATGTATTGTCAATTTTTTTTTAATAGAGAAATGCAAATAATATGAAAAGAAATACCAAAAAAAAATGTATATAATAGATTAGAATATTATTGAGTTTATTTTGACAAACAATTATAATCTTAAGGTGGCAAAGATTACGATTTTTGAATTAATGTTATGAGAGAGAGAGAGAGAGAGAGAGAGAGAGAGAGAGAGAGAGAGAGAGAGAGAGAGAGAGAGAGAGAGAGAGAGAGAGAGAGAACAAAAAAAAAAATCACACACACAAACACACACACACACCAACAACACAATCTCCCCTCTCTACCCTCATCTTCCCCTCATTTAACACAACCACCACACACCACACAACCCCCACACACCACACACCACCGCCACGCCCACTCACACGCCCCCCCACCAGATCTGAGGCGTGAGGGGAAACAGGAACACCATTTACTCACTGTTAAATATACGAGTGTAAAATTTCCCTTCGCAAACACACACAGGGAAGAAGGAACTGAGGAGAAGATTTTGTTCCTGCGTCTAATTTCCTGTTTTTTTTGTATTTTATTTAGTTTTGTTTATATGTGTTGATTTATATGTTGTTTTTATATGTTTGGGGTTGTATTTTATTGCTGTTATATGTGTTGTTGTTGTAGGAGTTATTAAAGTGAGGAAGGGGAGACAATATCGCCGCTGTTCTACTGTTATTTTCAAAGACTTGTTTTCACCGTTTGGTTACTTTATATTATGTTTTGGTTACGTATTCTGTCGTTTATTTATTTTTTAGTTATTTGGAGTTCAGTTTGGTTAATGTAATATACGTTGTTGTTGTATAAATTGTTAAAATCAAAGCGGAGGTCCAAGAATATTTTAGACACACACGGATATAAACAAAACATTGGAAATTTCTACCCATACAAATACATATAAACAAAAAAAATAAACACAACTTAACACGAGTCAAAATACATAAAACACACAATAAAACATGAAACATATAACAAATCAAATCCAAAATATAGAAAAAAACAAATATATAAACTTAGAAGCAGGTAGGCGCGTTACTGCCAAAAACAGCTGGTGACTGTCTCCCACTATCAACCCTTTTTCTCCCCTTTTAAACCCTTGTCCAGCCCTTAGAATCGACATGAATATAGGCCTAGGGTAGATACATATACCTTAGGCCTTAAAATGTCTGGGCGTCTCATGTATAGGGAGAAAAAGGGTAACTCCGGGACTCCCTCTATGTATGTTCACCTACAGTCCTCATCAACTTTTCAAAAATTACACATCGATGTTCAAAAGTGAGTCCCATTTCCATTCTTATTCACAAACCTTCATTTTTTCATTTAATCTAACTAGTTCACTATTCACTAACCATCCTTTCTATCACCTTACCTTGCCTTACCATTATATTTCTTCCCTCAACTATCTGCTCAAAGCCAACTAGTTCATCTTAGAGCTTGAATACCTAAGTTATTATTATCACTAAAATACTATCACCATATTCCCTGTGGTACGTATAAGGCTACAAAAGGGAAGCTGCTCCTCCTCTGTATACTGTAGCCTAAGAAAATACAAGGAACAAGAGTAGTATAGGAGAATATTTTTACGAACCCTGAAATGCATCGTCTCAGCTAACCCACTTTTTGACGATAACAGACAAATATATAGATAGATACATACATTATTATCATTAGAAATAGAAGATAGATACATTATTATCATTAGAAGTAGAAGATAGATAAATAGATACATACATTATTATCATTAGAAATAGAATATAGATAAATAGATAGATACATTATTATCATTAGTAGTAGAAGTTGATTTATTAAGATAGATGCATATTAAGCTTACCTGATAAATGTATAGATGTAGGATGTAAGTGTATTTGCTCTTTCCTTTGTTTTTTTGTTGTGTATTGAAGAAGCCAAAGCAATAATCTGTGGATGGAAAGTATAGAAGATAGAGGATTATATTTTTTAACTTGATAGCAAAAATGTTTAAATCTTACATATGGTATTGGAATGATTAATCTCTCCTGGTCCTAATACCTGAAAAATTTCCACTAAAAGATAAATAGTAGGATAAAATAGTATTGATTAGATATACAAAAAGATAAATAATGAAATAGAATTGTAATTATTATATACAAATAAACAGAATACCAATTATTATACATTCAAAAACAGAAAAATACACAAAAATTATACACTAACCAAATTCACAAAAAAACATGAAATTAGAATCATTTATATGTTTGCTGTCCCTTAATGTAAATAAATAAATAAATAAATAAATAATAATAATTTACGACTATTTAAAAGTTTCATATCTTAACGACAAACCCCAAATTGTGCCGTACACTAATAATACCCTTCCGCGCCCCCAGAGGTGAGGTTGAGGGCGTGCGGGGGCAGGTGTTGGGGTGGGCACGAGAGGTATTCCTGCCGCAGGGTTACCCAGAATCCGTCTCCCCTGATTACCTGCATTACCAGTTCTGGGACTCAATGCAGGTGAGCTAAACATATAATTATCCAGTTTATTTATTAACTCATTCATTTATTTATATATATTTTCTCCCCCTGTGGTAGTGAAATACTTTAATATGTGTTCAGAAATATAGTGTTAAGTGGAAGAAATATATAAGTAGCATGAAATATGAGAAAGATATATGTAGATGTAAGGAAAAAGGTTTAAAATGTATAGAGAATTATATATATAGTAAGTTAAGTTAAATAATTATATACAGTGTACCATAAAGTGTATTAAAAAAATATATATACATACATATACTTATAAATAAAAGCATAAAAAATAAATAGAGCTAAAAAAATAAAAAATAAACTAATACTTATAAATACGAGTTAAAAATAAATAAAATAAAAAAAAATAATAAATTAAAATAAAAAATAATAATAATAATCTTTTCCCCTAGGCCTATTGCAGCAGTATAGCCGGTGCTCTGAGCCTCCAAGCCACCCTGGTAGGCCTAGGCGTGGGTGAGGGGAGCGCCACGCCCCTTGCTGCCACCCTCTCATGGCTGCTTAAGGACGGCTCGGGGATGATTGCTTCTATTGCCTTTGCCTACTGGAAGGGGTAAGGCGGTAGGGTGTCTGGAAGGGTAACTGGAAGGGTGACTGGAAGGGTAACTGGAAGGGTGACTGGAAGGGTAACTGGAAGGGTGTAATATTAGTGAAAGATTTAGAAGTTTGCAATAAATAAGTTTGTCCATCGTAAAAATTATGTAGCGTCGTCTTAACTAACTTGTGTTCGTAAATGATGAAAGAAAAAGATAATTACAACCTTAACGACCCAATTCAACCCTTAGGAACCAACTGGACTGTAACAGCAAACAATGGCGTCTGTTTGCCGACCTGACCAACGACCTCAACTCTATGCTGCGATTGGTTGGCCCAGCGCTGCCCGTTCCCTTCATGGGTGTGCTGTGTGTGTCGGGTGTACTGGGGGCCTTGGTGGGCGTGACGGGGGGGTCAACGCGTGCTGCCCTGGCTGTGCATCAAGTAAGGGTGACTGTTAGGGTGAAGGAGGAGTAGGTGGTTGTATTAGGGTGATAGGGTGAAGTGAGTTATAATATTCAGGTCATCGCTAATCTGTCTCACCCTATCATCATCTTTTCATCACCTTTTCATCACCTTTTCATCACCCTATCCTCAGGCCAGGTGTGATAACATGGCAGATGTCTCGGCAAAGGACGGCAGCCAGGAGACACTCGTTAACCTGGCCGCGCTAATTACCAATCTCACCCTGCTACCTTACTTCACCTCCACGCTAGGGTACGTCAATCACCCTGCTACCCTACCCTACCCTACCCTACCCTAACCTAACCTAACCTAACCTACCCTACCCTACCCTACCCTACCCTACCCTACCCTAACCTAACCTAACCTAACCTAACCTAACCTAACCTAACCTAACCTAACCTACCCTAACCTAACCTACCCTACCCTAACCTAACCTAACCTAACCTAACCTAACCAACCTCACCCTGCGCTACCTTACTTCACCTCCACGCTAGGGTAGGTCAATCACCCTGCGTTTGACCTTGAGATATTTACTGTATGTGCCGCAGTCTGACTATGAATCCGCATGTCACAGTGGTCTTGTGTCCCGGCGTAACAGATTAATTACCACCACAGACGCAAAGGCCAATGTGATGGGAGATGAACGCACGCACACACGCACAGCTCCAGCGTGTGTTCCCCATTTTATCTTGATTTATTTACTGCATTTAGTAATTTTTTTTGTTGTTTTTTCCTTCCATCGTCACTACTTAGGCTAATGATGTTTGGGTTTCAATACTTTATGATTTCTATTTATCTATCTATACATTCATTTATATTTTTTTGGGCTTAAACACACCTACATAAATTATTACATTCCAGGATAACATGGGCTACCTTCCTCGTGTGCGTGTTTCTCCACATGTACGCCAACTACCAAGCCATGCGCGCCCTCACCCTACACAGCCTCAACCGCCCTCGCCTCCTCCACGTCCTGTCCGCGTGGGTGTCATCCGCCTCATCCGCTAGTGTCGTGTCACCCGTCGAGGCCAATTTAGCCGAGCCGCTGCTGTTTGGACCGGCTTTCATTTCGGGTGTGTTAGGTTAGGTTGAAATATCTTCTTTTTTTCTCTCTCCTTTTTATAAGCAACACGAACTTAGTGCAACATTGAACTATATCTTTTTCTCTCTCTTTTCAAGCAACACAAACTTAACTCATCATTCAAATATCTTTCTTTCTCCTTTTTTATCAGCAACACAAAATTAGATTAACATTGCAATATCTTTTTCTCTCGATTTCCAAGCAACACAAACTTAACTAATCAATGAAAAATCTCTCTCTCTCTCTCTCTCTCTCTCTCTCTCTCTCTCTCTCTCTCTCTCTCTCTCTCTCTCTCTCTCTCTCTCTCCCCAGACTTCTTCCCTCATGGTTTCCGAGTGTCAATAGGGTGTTCGCTGCACTGGGCTTTGCATCGGTGCGGAGGTGGGGACCCGGCAGCCCTATACAAGGCAGCGAGGGAGGCTTTCAAGGGGAAGCGATACATGGTGAGTGGCTTGGGTGAGGGGAGAGGAGAGGGGAATGTGGGGAGGGGAGAGGAGAGTTTGTCTATACTACATGGTATCACTTCCGCTGGAGGGACGGGTGGGTGGTGGGGAGGAGCCTTCTACTTTGGTGTCCTTTTGTCTCTATCAAGTAGATATTATAGTAGTAGTATAGCCACACGGACAGCCTCGTTAGGTCCAGTAGGACTGTTGGTGTCTGTTCTTCCTTTGTACTCCTTTGTACTTTTCTTCTTCCTCGTGCAGCTGTGTGGTAGCCTGCAGCAGCGGCAGCTTCACATCATCTACTGTTCCGGCATCACTACTGAAGAGGAACTAGAGGCTGTGGTCACTGCCTTTCTGTGTGTACATAACTACTGTCACACCGTGGAGGTAGGCTGTGTGCGTGTGTGTGTGTGTGTGTTTTCATATTACTCCTGTATGACATAATTTGTAATAGTGTTCTTATTTCCTTGGTCTGTTTTAGTCTCCTTCTTGAACAGACGAGTTATTCAAAATAACATGATTTCTGCCAAGAAGTCAAATAGGTGGAAAACGTTAGTTATTTTGTGGCCCGTAAATTCCACCAGAATTGAAGTCGAAAAAGTTTTTTCTCATACTACGTAAATATTAGTCCTACAGGAACATTGTATAGAAGTAAAGTGTTGGAGTTTGATAATGTCTATCTCATATTGTCATCATCTTTCCAATAACTTAAATACCTATGAAGAAATTTAAAATTTTGTGAAAGAAATTAATGCATAATACTTTACACTCCTACATCTATAATTAAATTCCAATTTCATTTCACTACAGCTCAATAGAACGGGCGTCTCCTGCTCTTTCTTTTATAATATATACGTTTTTTACGTAAACCCCATACATTTCGAGTTACATATTTCAAAATATATGATTCATGCAAATTTCCACACCTCCGAATCTCATGGTAATTGTTACCAAGGTGTTCTCGGTCATGCTGAACACGAATCTGGAATTAGTTTTGTCATTACTAGAATATTTGGATTTTCAAATTTTTTGGCCCGTAAATTCCACCAGAATTGAGGTCGAAAACGTTTTTTCCCATTTTACTACGTAAATATTAGTCCTACGGTAAAGTTGTATAGATTTAAAGTTGTGGAGTTTGATAATATCTATCTCATACTGTCATCCTTTTTCCGATAACTCTAATACTTATCAAGAAATTTTAAATTATGTGAATGAAATTAATGCATAATACTTTACACTCCTACATCTATAATAACATTCCAATTCCATATCACTATAGCTCAATAGAACGGGCGGGTCCTGCTCTTTCTTTTATATTCTATACGTTTTTTACGTAAACCCCATACATTTCGAGTTATTTCAAAATATATGATTTATATAAAAAAATCTAAGGGTGTACCCTACAAAATTTCATAAAAATTTTCACACCTCCGAATCTCATGAAAATTGGTACAATGATGTTTTCGGTCATGCTGAACACGAATCTGGACTTATTTTCCTGATTACTATAATAACAAACTGTATTTCACCCTTGCTTGACTAATAACAATAATGAAATAAACATTATTTAACTTTATTGGCTGATGACAAAACCTAACTATTTCAATTACATTAAGTTATATATGTATATGTTATGATATGTTTTACTATGTAGATATCATTCCAATATAAAATTTGTACGGTGTAGATATTTTTTCCTTATAGATAACAAGCCAAAGTAGCATCAAGTTTTCTTCCTCCTCCACCTCCTCTTCCTCACAGATCACCTCAAACCTTCCCACCTTCCTTCTCATTCTCCTCACTTTCCATTCTCTTCCTCTTCTCATCTTCCCCAAACCACCTCCCTCATTCTCTTCCTCTTAATTAAAACATCACTCTTTTCCTCCTCTCTCCCCTCATGCCTCCCCTCATTCCAGGGTACACCATTGAATGAGAAGTTTGTAGCCCCTGGCCTCACCACCACCACCACCACCACCACCACCTATAACCTCATCACCGCTGTTAGGAAGGTGGTGACGAGAGAGTTTCCAGCCCTTGTGAAAAGCCTACAGGACCAAGGTGAGTGAGGGAGGGAGAGAAAAAAAGGGAGTGAGGTAGAGTGGGAATTAGGTAATGGATAAATAAGTAGAGGAAAGGAGAGAGAGAGAAATGTGTGTGTGTGTGTGTGTGTGTGAAACTATTTTGTAAGGAGGAAGAAAAGGAGAAAAATTGTATGTTTTTTCTATATTTTCCTTGTGTTTGAACCTCTTAAGTTGTATTGCATAGATCTTTTCTCTCGTTATTTCCCTTGTCAAAACTGCAGGATGTTTTAGCGTCGAGGAATTAGTAGAAAATATAGCTATTCTTGGCACTTTTCTCAGTTCCTTTCATTTCTCTTCTCCCTTTCTATAATAATAATAATAATAATAATGATAATAATAGTAATAATGATGATGATGAAGATGATAATGTGTGCTCCTTTTTTTTATACAGATTGGAGAGTTGACAAGTTGCAATTTGGAGCTGATGAATGGAGATTGATGGAAGAGTAACAACACACACACACACACACACACACACACACACACACACACACACACACACACACACACAGAGTTAATAAATTTTGTACACTTAAATAGATTTCCACATGATCTGATATATATATTATTTTTTTCTTCAACTCAGCTCTTTAGAAATTTATTTTTTATATCGGCTGTGTGTATCTTTTGTTTTTTTGTAATATATATGAAGGTTTTTTGGTTTTTGCAATAAATGGGTTTGTTTATTGTGGAAATTATTTAGTGTCGCCTTAATTAACTTGTGTTAGTAAATTATGAAAGAAAAAGAATTGGAAAAAAAAGTGGATGCAATGAAATAATAAATGAATGAATAAGAAGTTGATTGTGGATGAATAATAAGTAAATAATGGATAAATAGTGAATGAAAAATGGGTGAAATTAAACAATAGATGGATAAATAAGAACATTAATTGATAATAATAATAAGTAATGGATGAATAAGAAATGATGAAAAACAGGTAAGGAAAAGTGAAAAGAAAAACCATGAACTCACAAATACGGAAGAAGATATTCCAGCCGAGGCCTGACTAGAGATTTGTACAACGGCAGGAACATCTCTGCATCTAGGTGCTACAACAACAACAACAACTACTACGCGCCCTTACCAGTATAATTTTTAAACATTTACTTACATTTCATCAGTTGTAGTGCCTAGCCAGTGGCGGTCCTGGCAATTCTGGCGTCCTAGGCGGGAACATGCAAAGGTGACCCTCCCCCTCAGTGGATTTTCGCTACATTCAGTAACAAAACCGTTGTTACCTATAACATAACATTGTTTGCTAAGCCTTGTCAGTGCTAGCAGCGGATTTGTTAGGTTTTATGAGACACTTTTTGCTAGCGTCTGTTAGTCAACATTGGTTGTTAAAGCCTTAATAAAAAGTTACTGATTGTCGTATTACAGCTGACTGACCATACTGTGTCGCCCCTTGCCACACTTGGCGCCCTACGAGGCTGCCTAGGACCGCCACTGTGCCTAGCCAATGCAATTCCTGGTGTTGATTCCTGACAAGTTGAAGTAATGAGACAGTCCACAGTCTCAAAAAACAGAAAGATAACTGATGTGTCTTAAGGCGGCGTCACACTAGCACTTTCTCCGTCAACTGTTACTGTCAACTTTGTGAACATCGACACTTTCTGGCGCGCGCGAAGCCATTATATCGACAATGTATTATTTGTTATAATTTTAATCCACAATATATTATTTGCTATCATTTAAGACATTTGAATTTTCTTTCTGTTTAGATAGCCTACAAGTTAGCGGTTTACTTGGAATAATTGCATATCATCCACTATGCATTCTGATTTGACTAAGAATTTGGCGGCAACTTTACCCTATGAAGCTGATCATGTCCGTCTCACTGATGCACAAGGAAAAAGAACACAGAACGAGAGAAAAAAACACGGAAACAGTTAACATTGACGGAAAAAGTGCTAATGTGACGGCCTCTTTATGCCCAATCCAGGCAACCCACGCCCACCCCACGCACACCTTCCACGCCCACCTAACCCCACCTACACCTTACATGACGGGCCAAGCTAACCTCACCCATACGACACAAACACTGGCTAATATGCAAAATACAAATGAATATAATTAATTGCATTATTAAATGTTTTATATGATTCAAAACAACAACAACAACAACAACTATTACTACTACTTCGGTGCCCTTACAAGTATAATTTTTAAACATTTACTTACATTTCATCCGTTGTAGTGCCTAGCCAATGCAATTCCTTGTGTTGAGTCCTGACAAGTTGAAGTAATGAGACAGTCCACAGTCTCAAAAAACAGAAAGATAACTGATGTGTCTTCAGCCGGCGTCACACTAGCACTTTCTCCGTCAACTGTTACCATCAAATTTGTGCAAATCTGACGCGCAAAAAAACACACACACACGCGCGCGAAACCATTATATCGACAATGTATTATTTGTTATAATTTTAATCCACAATATATTATTTGCTATCATTTAAGATATTTCAATTTTCTTTCTGTTTAGATAACCTACAAGTTAGCGGTTTACTTGGAATAATTGCATATCATCCACTATGCATTCTGATTTGACCTAGCATTGCCCGGATTAAAATAAATAAATAAATAAATAAAAAATCAGAGTTTCAGCTCGATCCGATAATGAATACGAGGTGATGGTAAGGTGTGGTATCAGGCAAGAGTAGACAAGGGTAAGGACGTGAGGTTAGATTAGGCTAAAACCACTATTACAACTACTACAACCACCTACTAGCACTACTTCTACTACTACGCTATGCCCTTCTTTCTCCTTGCTTAAAATCCATCCCATCCCATCCCTTCCCATCCCATCCCATCCCATCCCATATCATTTCATCTATCCACACCCTTCCTCAATATCCAGGATCTTGTATATATGTCAACGCCCTCGAATAAAAAATAACGCAGTCGGCCTTGTTATATCCGCGTTCTCTCTTTTGTTTTCATCCTCACAGTCTCTCTCCCGCTCTCCTCTCTGTCTTCCTAAATCCGGTTCCTGCTACAGTGAAGAAGGAAAAGAAAAGTCAAGGAGCAGGAGATGGAGAAAGATGATAATGATAAGAGATAGAAGAAGCTGATTAGAAAGCTACGTTGATGATATAAGATTAGATAAGAAGGAGAAAGAGGAGGAGGATTACGTAAGATGAACACATAACAGGTGGTGTAAGACATGTAATATCCTTTTTGAATGGGAGAGAGAGAGAGAGAGAGAGATCAAATGAGTGACTTTTTACTGTAAATCGGAAGAAAATAAATATTTCCCAAAACTCAAAATCTAGGAAAAGCTTACTTGGGAAAAGCGTAATAAGGGAATTTACCCTAAATGTGTGAAAGGAAGGGAAGGAAGGGAAGGAAGGGGAGGGCGAGAGGAGAGCGGATATGTAATTCTGATTATATGTCCGTTCATTTACGTAAACTTGAATACAGTACATTTCCCTTTATCTTTCTTTCTTTCTTTCCGTTTAGCTATGCATTTAAAGTACATTAGAAAAATATTTAAGTAAGTTACTAATAAAATCACTAATACAATGGTCGTTATCTTGTCTAGTCTATGCCAAACAACTGTGGCGTCCGTGACCGAATTTTGGCTTGATCAATGGAATTTTATTTCACTAGAACGTGCAAAGCACTGACGGTCACAAAACCTGGCGTGTAGCTACGAAATAGCGTCTGCACCTCGCCCAACCCACGATTTTTGGTCCTCGAAAACATTTGATATCTTCTAAATTAACAAAACATAATAAAACCTAAATTAACTAAACCTTAACCTACATTGAAAAATAACAGAACCTTGTTTAAATCAAACTAAACTTTACCTTATTCCCGAAGAGAAGGTCTCATAGATAACATCGAATATCTCACAAACTAAAAACTCCCGACGGAAACGTAATTAAGAAAACCTTCCCAGAATGCATCTGATAATGTAAAAATACAGCTCTGAATCCTCTAGAACATTCAGCTAAATAGGATTCAGAGCTGTATTTTTACATTATCAGATGCATTCTGGGAAGGTTTTCTTAATTACGTTTCCGTCGGGAGTTTTTAGTTTGTGAGATATTCGATGTTATCTATGAGACCTTCTCTTCGGGAATAAAGTAAAGTTTAGTTTGGTTTAAACAAGGTTCTGTTATTTTTCAATGTAGGTTAAGGTTTGGTTGATTTAGGTTTTATTATGTTATGTTGATTTAGAAGATATCAAATGTTTTCGAGGACTAAAAATCGTGGGTTGGGCGAGGTGCAGACGCTATTTTTTTTTTTTTCGTAGCTACACGCCAGGTTTTTTCCACTATTAATATAAATTTGTATGAGAGAGAGAGAGAGAGAGAGAGAGAGAGAGAGAGAGAGAGAGAGAGAGAGAGAGAGAGAGAGAGAGAGAGAGAGAGAGAGAGTCCAATATAAACTGACTAACCAACACAAACGTATCTTTTTCATTCACCAAAACTATTTTCCTTCTTCCCTTCCTTTCTTACTTTCTTATCTGGGTTACCGTGTCAAGGTGAGCAGCAGGTGTTTCCTCCCACCTTGATCACCTTAAAGAGGTCCACTGCTGCCTCGTGTGATGTAAAACAAAGTACAAGAGTAAACCTTGGACCAATCGCTGCTGCTCCCTCTCCGCCATGTGTGTGACGTCATAGCAAGATGTTTACGTTTTTTCTCTCGAGGCTCCGAAACACTATGAAACGAGAGTTCGATGGTTTGGATTCATGAACCTTTGAATTTAAACAGGGGAGAGAGAGAGAGAGAGAGAGAGAGAGAGAGAGAGAGAGAGAGAGAGAGAGAGAGAGAGAGAGAGAGAGAGAGAGAGAGAGAGAGAGATCATAAACCCGATTGTATGCTGTTAGCACAAGAGTGTATCCAAAATTATTCTACATACACACATACACACAAACACACAAACACATTGTTACATAGCTCGTTGAATGAATATATATATATATATATATATATATATATATATATATATATATATATATATATATATATATGTTACAGTTAAAACCCGAAAGTAGTTAGAACTGGTTACAACTGGTGAGCACCGATGCACTAGTGTGTGACTAGTATTACCTCGGCACACCAAGTTGCACCTAAGGAAGTTAGGGAAAACTCGCAATGTTAAGATTAAAAAGGTTAAACCTAGTTTTAGCTGAACGTTTTACTCAAAACTACTTTCAACAACAGCTCTGTATGACAAAACTAGATGTAACAAATCACATCAGTGAACACAGGTAAAAATAGACAAAAATATTTAAATTTGGTTAGGTTAGGTTAGGTTAGGTTAGTAAAGTGTGTCACACAGTAACTGTTATAGCACCTAGTTTTGAGTGAGGTGTCTGGCAGGTAAATACTAGAACACCAGGAGTTCTCTCAGACAGAGCAGCTGATGAAACCAGCTTTGAGTGAAGTGTTCAGATAAAACTAGGTATAAAATCATTCCAGTCCTTGAGTTGGTGTTTTAGCCAGCCTCCTTTGGTGCTTCTAGTGCTGCCTTGGTAATACTAGGTGTTAAGTACAATAAACGTGACTTCTGGTTCTGACTAGTTTAAACCAGTTTGGACTAATTTCAGGTTTTAACTGTAACATCTACACACACACACACACACACACACACACACACACACACACACACACACAAGGAAACGAAGGCACAAATGTCATACTGTATTTTTTTTTATTAACAAAGTATTATTCAGAACAAAATAAATAATATAAATATATATTGTTTCTATTACTACTACTACTATGACTGTCGTTTTTACATACTACCACTATTCCACTACTACAACTGCTATTAATCCTACTTCTACTACTTATGTTCAGTAATACAAATCATTACTATAATTACTATCACTACAACTACAAACTAATAATTGTATCACTAATATAAATAATCACCTAACTAAACCTCACCACAACACACAATAATAACACAACACTATCATCACTATCATCACTTCATCTTCATTCCATCATGTTCTTTTATAAGTCTTTACCGGAGGGCTGAGAGGAAGGCAAGGAGGGAGGGAGGGAGGGAGATGTCGGGGTAGGCAGGCAGGCAGGCGGGCGGGCAGCAGACTCCTATACCCGCTGTCTGTTCTTCTTTTCTACTCCTTTGTACCTTCACCAGCGTTCCTCAAGGTAGGGATCCGTTTGGTTCTTTTGGTGATGTAACATAGCCTGAAGCTTTCTCACAGCTATTATTTTTTCGTTCCTCTCTCTCTCCAACTGTTCGCTTTCCACCTTCATGAGCTGACTTTGCAACATCAGGCTTTTCTCTTCCTCCTTGAGCTTAACACGATATTCTTTGGCTCTCTTAGCTGAGGCGCTGTTAGGGTCTCCTTTCCTCCTTCCTTTGCTAGATCTTCCTTCTCCT
>JAPQNM010000026.1:5230491-5235491 GCA_029783475.1 Metacarcinus magister
AGTGCAATGAATGAGAGAGAGAGAGAGAGAGAGAGAGAGAGAGAGAGAGAGAGAGAGAGAGAGAGAGAGAGAGAGAGAGAGAGAGAGATTACCATTTACATGAATCACAACCAAGACGAATAGACAACAAAAGACTGACTAGAAGCGAAACTAAAAACAACAACAACTACAACAACAACAACAACAACTACAACAACAACAACAACAACAACTACAACAACAACAACAACAACAGCCTCTAAAAAAAAAATAATAGTAATCAAAACAGTATCCCCTGACCTTTCCGTCGTGTGAAAAAAAAATGTTCGTTAGATAAAAAAAAAGAAAAACAGAAATAATATAAGAATAGTAAAAAAAACACAAAATTCAAAGAAGAGAGAGAGAGAGAGAGAGAGAGAGAGAGAGAGAGAGAGAGAGAGAGAGAGAGAGAGAGAGAGAGAGAGAGAGAGAGAGACAGAGTATATACATAACGGGTACAAGAAGTCGACAAACAAACAAACAAACAAGTAAAAAACAAAAACAAACCATGGAAAAAAAAAAAACAATAGAACAGCAAGATCCGTGAGTACGAAAAAAAAACTAAATAAATAAATAAATAATAATAATAATAATAATAATAATAATAATAATAATAATAATAATAATAATAATAAGGTTAAATAAGGTAGTTATCATCTTCGCATCATCTTATTATTATTATTATTATTATCATTATTACTATTATCATCATTATTGTTATTATTTGCCATACACATATACAATCATTCATTCTATTTCATCACAGAGAAACGTTCATCAGAATCTTACATGACGTGTGTATGACGTCTATGTAAATGATGCAATAGAAGGAAAAGTATACAGTCGAAGTAACACAACGGAACGACTGAACAGCGGGGACATGAGTGACGTCAAAAACAAAAGCTAGAAAGTAGGTCAAATGAGTACCTTATATATTGTTTCCCTTATACTTTTGTTTTATTATTATTATTGTTGTTATTGTCATTGTTGTTGGTTTTTTTTTTTATATATATGTTGTAATCTTTTTCTTTTGTCTTTCTTTTCTCTTTTTTTGCTATTTTATTTCTCTTCCTCCTCCTCCACCTCCTCCTCTTCCTTCTCTTCCTAGAATCCTACAAGTACAACAACAACAACAACAACAACAACAACAACAACAACAACAACAACTACCAGACTCGTTCATATATGGAAATGACATCATTATTACCAAAAGTGACGTCACCTTACACACACACACATACACACACACACACACAGACACACACACACACACACACACACACACACCCACACAAAGTCAAGGGCGTGAAGATGCACGTAAGGGGAGGAGAACGGAAGGAGAGGGGAAGGAGAGGGAAAGGAGAGGGGAAGGAGAGCATGAAGTGAGGAAGAGGAGGAAAAAAGGAAAGTGCAGGTCTTCTGAGGGGAAAGAAGGAAAATAAATAGGGAAACTAAGGTAAGAAAAAGGTGAAAGTGAAGGAAAGTTAGAAAGGAGAATGAAAGTAGAAAAAAAAGGGAAGGGAATAAAGGAGGAAAGATGAAAAGTAAAGAAAAGAATAAAAAAAGAAAAGAAGTAAAAATAAAATAAAGTTAGAAAGGGGGAATAAAAGGGAAACTAGACATGAGAATAAAAAACAGGAAATGGGTTGAAGACAAAAAACAAGAACAGAAAAAACAGGAAATAAAGGGGAATAGGACATGGGAATGTAGATAGGAAACAGGGATAGGAACAAAATATAAAAGGGAAAAGGAGACTATAATCTCCTAGTTGTTCACCACCAATCCCTTCCTAGTACAATCCCATCCCTTTACCGGGGCTAGAAGTTCTCCCCGTAGAGCTGTTACATTTCAGTCATACTAACAATGTGTATCTCTTTATTCTTAGGCTTATTTTTTGGGGGAAAAGTCCCTTAAAGACGTAGCTATTTTAGAGGAGTTTCCCGTTACACTTCACGCATCTGTACTACGTTTTCTATTTAGTATTCTATTTTCTATTTGTTATTCTTTGACTTCTATGTTGAAAGGCGATGTTTTTTGAAGAGTAAAGTAAAAAGTGAATAAGTTAATGAAGTAAATGAATAAATGAGAATCTACACATCATTGAGAGTTACACATAAATGCAAAATAATGAAAATGGTAAGATGCGGTAAATTTATCGTGTCCGCGAGGCATCCACACACACCTCATATTAAATAAAAGTCATACAAGATTGGTATCCTAACCTGTTGACGTTCATTAAATGGAGAAAGAACATCCTTCCATTGACCAAAACGTTTCTAAAATTATCATACAATGTGTAAATTCAACCGCGGAAGCTAAGATTGAAGGAAACTTTTTTGACATTACATTGAACTGACTGGAAGGGGAAATCTGGAAACGTTGGTTTAGTATGTCAAGGGAATTTGAAAACGTTGAACTGAAAGGGGAAGACAAAAAATGCTCATCTATATGGGGTAAAAAAAATGAGCCTGAAAAGTGAAATCAAAATAACTCATCACTGGTCCAGTATAACAACAACATACACTCTTATTATTATGCATTGTGTATAAACAGTATGCATAACCACCAATTCTGGGTACCATGAATATCAATTGCACCTAAAACAACCAACAGAATGATTAATGAGGAAGATATTCAGTGACACACGCTGGTTTATCTTCAAGCTATTGACTCACAAAGGTATGTAATAAATTTGACTCCCTCCTGCTACCATCTATGTCCTGTTGTCTGCTACAAAATAGGACAATAAATGCGTTGATATTACGTTTGTTAGTAATATATTGACTCATGGCAGGTGCGTCAGAATTGTATGCTATTTAGGAACTGAACTGAAGCATAACGGCGACAGTTCATTATTTTAGACGGAAAGGAGAAAACGAGAGAGAGAGAGAGAGAGAGAGAGAGAGAGAGAGAGAGAGAGAGAGAGAGAGAGAGAGAGAGAGAGAGAGAGAGAGAGAGAGAGAGAGAGAAGAAAAAAACAACAACGAAAGAAACAACACTTCTTAACGTTGAAAAATAGAAACTGACGGGAAAAAAAAACTTATACAAGATAAAAAAAGGACTTATATTCTCTTAGTCAATCAGAATACGTCCAATTAAAGCCTTAATTAGCCTACGACACCTGTAATAATGCAACAGGTGAACCACGCAGACAAATTGGTCGTTTTCAGTTACCTAGAAGTCACTCATATATATTAGGTGACAATTAATTAGACATCACCTGCAAGTTACGTGGCAATCAGGTAGTTACGGGAGGTAGGAAGGAGTCAGGAAAGTTAATTAAGTTACATAACAATCAATCAAGTCAGAAAAGTCAGGTAATAATCAGTCAAGTGGGAATGAGTTAACAACGCACCAATCAGTCAATTACGTCAAGTGGAAGCAAGTCACAGTCTCGCTCATAGCTAAGTTTGGGTGCGGGAGGGAATAGCGACTATACTTTGGGCCCATACTTATAAAGAATTATGATTTTTTCCTAATAGTGCGACTTAACTGAGCTATGACATTTCCCCACCTCAGTCACGGAGCCTCTGAGTGGGTCTCAGACAACGGCGTAAGCGGCCAAAACAACGCTACATTATAACAAGCATTCGGTTTGGATAACATGAAAATTAACCACTAAAAGTTTTAAAAAGAGTAGTTCTGCATCATCTATATCATGCAGAACGTCTCTCCTTTCACGGAAAGATCTTGGGCGACGCTGTGGTAGTGTACTGCTGCAGCTTCGGCCATGTTTAATGTTATAATGCGCGGCAGCGGCAGCGGCAGCGCGCCTGAGACAAGAATCACTAATCCCTCCCGCACCCAAACTTAGCTATGAGCGGGACTGTGACTGTTTTGCTAATAGTTATGACTCGTGCTCAGTTTTTTCCGCAGTTTTTCTTTGCTTATGACAGTCTGAGACAAAAGATCATTGCTTTATAAGTATGGGTCCAGGTGCTGTATGTTTAATTCCAGCACCTCTCGGTGCCGGCCAGATGGCCCAACATATCGTACTGGTATGCAAGTACACATACATCATGCATATAGTATTATAGTATATAGTATTAGTATACTATTAGTATAGTAGTTGTACACACTCTATACTCAGTTTTAAACACAAACACCAGAGAAGACGCAGTTCATATATTGAAGTCGATTATACCTTTAGTTTCAAACATTTCTTTATAAACAGACATATGAGGTGACATGACATCCGTGGTTTTGTGCCAACCTGCTTCAGAGTGTCGAGGTGCTGCAACCAGGCAGGGAAGGCGAGGGAAGGCGACGCAGGCACGGTGAGGGTGAGGCGATTACCACGTTATACTACCTCACGCCCACCAGCAGACACACCCACGCGCCCTTGTGTCCTCTGGGGCCTCCTGACAAGTATGAATAGGTATGTGATCGGACGAGGAGTGGCGACGAAGGGACGTGATAAGCGGAATGATTGCAGCCATGTTTGTGGGTGAGTGTTGCCATCCAGTTGCATATTCTGATTCTGATTCTGAATGATAATGTGCATCCGTTGAGTGCATGTAACGCATATTGTGTTGTTGTTGTTATCGTGTTGTGTTGAAGTGACTTGGTGGTGTGGGAAGAACGTGTTAAATCCATCTTGGTTTGGGTCTAAACACGGGGAGGCAGCAGCCAGTCTGTGTCAAGGAACGGAAGCAGTGGAGCAAAAATGAAGCCTCGTATCGAAACAGGCGGCGGCGAGGTGACGGTAATGCCACCATCCTAGCTTAGAGACTTGCGTGCCATCAACACACACACACACACACACACGGTATCAGCTTGTTTATTTGAAATTGGAGCCATAAGCTGAAAATATACATTTCAAAATTACTCTATTCTAAATGTGAGGAGAGGAACACTTGTTTATAACATGAGAATAGTCAATTAATTCGTGTTAGTATTGTGATAGGTGTGTGTGGTGGTGTGGTGGTGGTGGTGGTGGTGTGTAGTGGGCACAACATTTACGTTATAATGGTATAAGTTGA
>JAPQNM010000026.1:5240491-5287991 GCA_029783475.1 Metacarcinus magister
GTATAGTGTAAGGATGTGTTGGCTAGACTGGCGAGGCTTGCACACACACCTATTTGATTATTCATGTGTTTTTATAATTTGTGTACATATATTTACCATTGAAACGTGAAACAAGGAAGACATATGAGAGAACTCGCTTGTGTATGTGTGTGTGTGTGTGTGTGTGTGTGTGTGTGTGTGTGTGTGTGTGTGTGTGTGGGTGTTTTGTTAGAAAAAATAAAATAATAAAATAATAATTATGATAATAATAGTAATATTAGTCCAGGTACTTGGCCTTGGACTTCAAAAATATCCAGGTACACACAGAGAGAGAGAGAGAGAGAGAGAGAGAGAGAGAGAGAGAGAGAGAGAGAGAGAGAGAGAGAGAGAGAGAGAGAGAGAGAGAATAAATGGATTATCTCCCTTTTATTTGATATCATTTTAATGCAAACTGAAAATGTTAAGTCAAAATCATCTCTTATTTTTAGTTTATTTTCCTTAATAAGAAACAAAACATTATAAAAACCTTTGAAAAAATTAAGAAAACAATTATAATCATTTTAGAAACCAAAGAAGATAATAATAAATAAAGAAATCAAGAAATAATAGTTCTGTAGTCAGTTGGACTTGGTCTTGGGAGTCTAAACTTAGAATCATATTAAATGGAATCTATAATATATATCCGTGCGTTACATATTTCTTATCATTCTAAAGCCGTGGGTTGACTGCTGGATCACGTATATATTAAACCAAAATTGAGATTTTTATTATACACAGGAAAGCAATTATATATACTTTAAAAAATCGTCTGAAGTACCTACCCGTTCTCTACATAAACATTTGTTATATTTGATTCCTGTTTATTTCATGAAAAATGTTTATTTCTAAGGTCAATCAAAGAATCGAATAATAGAATAAAGCAATAATATCGAAATTAAACCAATATAAACCATAGAATAGAACATATAAAAAATATTCAAACCAAAAGTAACGCCGAAATGAACCATAACGCAAAGAAAAACGGAAAAAACAACGAAAAAAGGTGAAAAAACACCGTAATTATGCGTTTTCATCCAAGAGTGTTAATTATAGCGTGTTAGGCACAGTAAAAGAAGTGTTAGGACATGGTGACTTACAAGGATATAGATGAAGGTGAGTGTGTTGTGTTGTGAGAGTGTTTTGGTGGCTGACAGGCTAGGGATGGTCGGGCGGAATCTTCATTTTACACCTTCCCTGTTCCTCTCCATGTCTATTTGAGTGATGGAGGAGCAGTAACACATTATTCTCCACCATTGACAGTTGTTGGATATAAAGAAAACATTACCTATTAAGTGTAAATAACCTTAACAGGTACAGTTAGGCGGCGGCCGTGGGTTGACTGCTGGATCACGTATATATTAAACCAAAATTGAGATTTTTATTATACACAGGAAAGCAATTATATATACTTTAAAAAATCGTCTGAAGTACCTACCCGTTCTCTACATAAACATTTGTTATATTTGATTCGTATTTATTTCATGAAAAATGTTTATTTCTAAGGTCAATCATAGAATCGAATAATAGAATAAAGCAATAATATCGAAATTAAACCAATATAAACCATAGAATAGAACATATAAAAAATATTCAAACCAAAAGTAACGCCGAAATGAACCATAACGCAAAGAAAAACGGAAAAAACAACGAAAAAAGGTGAAAAAACACCGTAATTATGCGTTTTCATCCAAGAGTGTTAATTATAGCGTGTTAGGCACAGTAAAAGAAGTGTTAGGATATGGTGACTTACAAGGATATAGATGAAGATGAGTGTGTTTTGGTGGGCTGACGGGTTGAAAGGCTGACGGTAGCACTAAAATACCGATATACCGAAGGGCTTTTAATACTGGCATTTTTTCTCTCTCTTTTCTCCACCATTAATTTTTCCTCTTTTTTTCACCTATACTTCTATTGCTTTTCTCTTTCCTTCACTACTATTAATCTTTCCTATTTTCTCTCCTATACTTTTCAATTTATCCATAATTTCTTTCCTACCCTTCTTTTTTCTCTCTTTCTTTCCTCCACCTTTCCAACTCAATTCTTTCACCGCCCCCACCACTACCACTATTACTACCACCACCACCACCACCATCACCACCACCGTCACCACTACCACCACTACCACTATTACTACCGCCACCACCACCACCACCACTACTACTACTACTACTACTACTACTACTACTACTACTACTACTACTCGTTCATTGCAGGCACGAGAGGATGTGAATGCCTGATGGGTGTATGCGGCTCCCTACTCAACCCAGAGGAACAGTCGCATCTCGAGGAACTTTGTGCGTACATACAAGAAGACGGAGGTTCATAGGCTCTCGGGGATGGATTTTTTCTACGATGGTTCAGTGGCGGATGAGGCTCGTGTATACCTGGTGTGGATGATGGCTGGCGGATGCTCTGAAGGATAATGTGATTGTACGCCTTCACCAAGATTAACAGGATTGCCGGATTAACAGGAAGGTTTAGTGCTGTTTGTGTGTATCGGAGCAAACTTTACCTAACTTAACCTAACCTTACCTCGCCTCGCCTCGCCTCGCCTCGCCTTGCCTTGCCTTGCCTTGCCTTGCCTTGCCTTGCCTTGCCTTGCCTTGCCTTGCCTTGCCTTGCCTTGCCTTGCCTTGCCTTGCCTTGCCTTGCCTTGCCTAACCTTACTTTACTGGACTGTACCTGGCCTTCCCTTCCCTTTCCTTTCTGTTCCATTCCTTCCCTTACCTTGCTTTTTCTTTTACCTTACCAGACCTTCACTTACTTTATTCTCTTACCTTAGCTTTTCTTTCCTTTTACCTTACCTTTCCTTTTACCTTACCTTTCCTTTCTTGCCTTGCCTTATTTACCTTACCGGACCTTTCTTTTCCTTCCCTTACTTGTTTACCCGAGTGTTTAGGTTAGATGGTAGTTGTAATGGTATTTTTTTTGTTAAGTTACTAGTTATTAGAGAATTGTTTCTGTCGATAGGTTACTAATAGGAAGGATGTATTGATAGACATGTTTTACAGGGAATATCTTTGTTATATAGGGTCTTTTAAAGTGAGTTTTTAAAAAAAAAATTTTTTAAGTGATGTCATTCTGGTTGTAAACTTAATAATTTACTGTGTAGGGGGAATGAAGGGTGAAGGGAACGGTTTTTATTATTATTATTATTATTCTCCTGGCTAGTACAGTGGTAGCGCGCTGGCCTTGCATTCGCTTGGTTGGCAGATCGAGTCCCCACCCGGGCCCGTGATGCTTAAGCTGTTTACTGGGGGAGGAACTGCTGTGGTCGGGCACCACAGTGCTACAGCGGTGGTCCACCATGGCTGTGAGGCATAGACCTCTAAACAAAACCTAGTAGTAGTAGTATTACCTTTATCATGCTTTAATCGACAAAAAAGTACTGTAAATACTTCCATTAATTTTCTCTCATTCTCCAACACAAACACACACAAGGTTAAAGAAAGGGAGTCGTGGATCTTTGAGGAAAATTAAAGTTTTTAATTATATCATTACAAATCATGGATAGATCTTATTAGTATATGTAATCAATCATCGGTCTGTCATCTAGGAATCAACCTTAATTAATACACTATTATATTAGGCAAAAAACATTTCTCACCATATAAAATGAATATTGGGTTGTATATATTTTTTCTTTCTTTCAATGTTACCAATAATGAACACAATCACTATATGTGTATTAAGTTAAATTATAGCCATGGTTTTTTACATACTCAAAGCTCATAATTCACGTCTACAAGTTACGGGTTTCAAAATAATTCCACCTCAACATTATTATTGGTCATTTATTTCTGTAATTCTGAAGTGACATTTCAGAAGTTATGGCAAAACTAACTATGTATATATAAAAAAATATTAAAATAACTTTGGGTGTTTGCGGATAAGAGACAAACTTTCATCTACGCGCGAGTGAGTTGCATTTACAGACTCAGATCAATATTCAAATTCCTAACAAATAATAAACATATCGGATCATTAATCTTCCTGTTGATTAAATTAAATAACCTTTCTAAAGCCTTAACATAACATAACACACAACAAAACACAACCTAATAATTGTTGCATCAAATAATAGCTCTAATTCACTTCTCGTCTATCCGTTCTCTCGGCTTTTTCCCGTCAAACAAAAACGAACTAATATTCTACCGAGTCTGCAAACTAATTAGTAGTATGAAAATTGACCCAACTTGGCATCAACACCTATTTTAAAGCTAATTAATGCACTAATTAACCCCAAGCGACGGCGAGACTGATTACCACCGAGGATTATTAAGTCACTCTTACCCTGCAATACTGTGGGAGGATAATAATAAGGTCTTCATGTACGGTACAATACACGAAGGAAGCTTATTACGTCAAATACAAAGCTTCGGAATCAAGTTAAGTTACATGAAATACAGGACAAAGCTTCAGTCTAATAATTAAGTTACTACTGTAATAGATAATAAATATATGAATTGGATATAAATTATTCTTTTTTTTCTATTTATTTTTTATTTATCAGATTATTTAGCACTTGTCTGATAAGCACGATTACAAAAACGCACACAAATAAAAAATAATAAGTGCGATAGAAAGCTTAATTAATGTGCGTGACGCGTATAATTAAAACCATTATAATTACTATACTACGCTAATGGAGGGACTTGCAGGTCAATTAATTTTTCTCTCTCGGTAATACAAACTAACTCGGTTCTTCCTACGACACCAATGGCTGTTTTGAATTAGTTTATTTATGTATGTGCGTTTGTTGCCATTGTGTGTGTGTGTGTGTGTTTGGCCTTCCGTGTGTGTGTTTTTGGTGTGTACAGTGTCACCATAACATAACAAAACTTTCAGGAACATTAGCAGGAATATAGTGATGGAGGGAGAGTTTTGATCTAGTTAAATATTAAAAAAAATAAATAAAATAAAATAATAATAATAATTGCCTATTAATCTAATCTAAATACTGATGAGCACCAATTCCTTCAGATCATGACACGCACGAGTTAAACTTTTATAATTCAACAGTAGTACAATATTCTTAGTGTTTCCGCGTCCTAACACCACCACCAATACATATAAAACTAACTAAAAAAAACACACTAAACTTACATACCTATAGATTTTTTCCCTCTCAAAATGTTTCAATTAGCACCTGGTAAGTATTTATTCTATAGCAAAAATTTTTTATTTAAACTATGAAATAACCAACAATTCAATCGTCGCAACTCTAAACACGATGAATAAGAAGGCAATATATAGACCTAATTATTACAAAATTGTCATGAAAATTGTGAAAACATTTGTATAGACTTGTAATGCTTGTAGTCTATATTACAAGACTCATCAACTTGTCTATTTATATTAGATTCAAACCCAAGCTACAGTATATAGGAAAGTACATTAATTCTGTATTATATATCGTCGCACGTCTCTTCAGGATCATACAAGCTTTGACCTTGTGTGTGTGTGTGTGTGTGGTAAGGAAGATGAAACCCATTTAGAACAACCTCAAACACCTACCTAACTAAATTTAATCAGGCGAGAACATAACTTTTGACCCCCACACATCCCCAACCAGCACTGGTACCTCCCCCCACCCCGTACACAACACTCCTTCCTAACCTAACTCACTCCATTCCACAACTGACTAAATTTAAGTTCCCAGCAATGTTAGGTTAAATAATTGTTCGTTTCCGGAAATGTTAAGTACAAAATAATGAATAAATGAATAAGTTAATGATACAGAGTTATTATTAAGACTTGTGAATATCCTGTTTAACATACGAGATTCCTTCCAATTATTACGATGAATGTTTGTTTAATGAGATTCCGTCAAATTTTAATGAACACAGAGAACACAAACATAACTAAGAATTATACATAGTTGCAAAAAGACAATCAAACTCTCAGCAACCAACAAACAAACACACAAAAAACACACATCATAAATCATAACCTAACATAAGAAAAAACGAAAAAAAATCTGAACTCAAGTCTATACACATAAAAAAAGTTGAAAGAATCCCACTAATAATAACAATAATAATGATAAAACTCGCATTAAATAAAACGCTTCAGTCTAATAATTAAGTTACTATTGATAATAAACATACGAATCATGTCTTATAATAATAATAATAAAAAATAAAAGGGCCCTCACCACAACACACAAAAGGCTTAACCACAACCACCACCACCACCACTTCCAACCCTTACAAGCCCCTTCCAAGCTACAATAAGGCCACACATCCTTGGTATAGAGTCAAGTCCTACTCGGCTGAAGGAAGACCTTATGTAAACCTCATCACTGATCACTCGCAGGAACATAACTTCATTTAATAACAGTATGGCAAGAGACAAGCTCATTAGGTCGTTAGTATCATGGCTGCAGATGGATGTGTTGAATTAAATGGCAAGTGGTGGATGAAAGTATGTAAATCTATGTCATCCGTCAGCCAACACGGGTGAATCCGGATGTAATTTTGTGTGACGTATTAAATTAGGACATCGTTTACGAGGTTCACTAAAAAATTTGTTTAGTTACTTTGGCGCGCGAATGATTTCTATGACACGTAAATAAGGGTTGAAATTATAAGCTATTTTCTCACTAATGTATAAATGCGTTGAATCCATAGACTACACGATCGCAAGCTTCCGAGTGTATAAATATAAACGACACGATAGAGAGTCACAGCAAGGCATAGGTTAGTTAATAGTTTAGCATTAACTTTATATTTATATCTTATAGTATTTAATTAGTTGTGAAGTGTGCTGGATGGTTAATTAACAAGCTGAAGGTGTGGCCTAGTCTGACCTGACCTGCCTCAAAGTGAATACACCCCTCCCCCCCGTCTATTACACATCTTCCTTCCTTCCTTCTCCCTTCTTCATCCATTTCTTTCTCTTCCTTCCTTCTTCATCACCTTTTTCCAGTTTTTTTTCTTCCATTACACTTTCCTTCCTTCTCCCTTCATTTTCTCTTCCTCACTTTCCTTCCTTCTTCACTCCTTACTTCTCCTCACTTCCTTTCAATTCCCCTCCCTCTCTCTCTCCCTCCCTAGAAGCAGCAGCAGCGGCAAAACTAGTAGCAGTAATAAGGTCAGCAGCTCCACCTTCACACCTTCCTCTTCCTCTCCCTCTTCCTCACACCTTCTTCTTGGTATTCTTGGCCAGCTTAGTAAGTCTCCTCAAGCTTCCCCGCCAGCTTGCCACCCTCCCCAGCACACCTCTCCGACCTCACTCATCGTCCTCGTCACTTGGAGGGCAAAGGTCGTGCATCTGGGTGACCTTAGAAGTGTCCAGTAACCCGCAGTCCAAGAGTACCTGCAAGGGAAGAGGTGTGTCAATGTGGGGTGTGTGGATTAATTTTTTATTTATTTATTTATTTTTTTTTTAGTTCAGTTACGGTTAAGTACAAAACAACTTATAAAATTTTAATATTTTTTTTCCGTCTAACCTTATTACCAGAAAAAAAATTAACACAAATACCTCACCATTAAACCCTAAACTAATTAACCTACCTGTCCCATTAAGACCCTAATTAATTCACTTACCTGTCCCATTTTCGGTGACCTCTTCATGAACAGAATCCCCTTTTTATTGACCACCGTGACCTCTAGTGTGCGTTTAGTGAGTTCGTTGGATGGAATAGCGTACTCAAACCTCTCGTCATACTGTGGACTGCAGCTGTCTTTGATCACGTCTGTCTTGCGCTTACTGTCCCTAGAGCGGTCCGGGAGGAGGTATAACTTGACGTAAGGATCCGGCAGCTCTCCGTCCTCCTCGATGGGCAGGTTACTGGGTGGAGGGAAGAGTGGAGAGAATGAGGATGTGTGGAGAGAATGTGGATGTGTTCTCTCTCTGTAACCGTAGTGAATTCTCTTCCTATCTTTTAAATTCATACATCCTTACTTACTACTATTCTATCATTTTCTTTTAAACAGCTCTCTTTCCCTCTCTCTCTCTACTCACTATACGCGGTGCACCACAATGATCAGGTTGTTGCGTGGTCCGTATTTCACAGTCAGCTCAATGCGTCCCAAGCCGTGCGCTCCTCTATCGGGCAATCTGCAAAGGTACAAGAGAGACGATTGATGGTTAATATGGAGATAAGGTTAAGTTACTAATTTTGAGGTTAGGACTATTTATTTCTGGGCATGTTTCTGGAAGTTGATATATATTGCATGTATGATATTCCGTAACTTTAATTCTATCCGACATGTAAGTATTAACCTCGGGAGAAGATGCTAATGTTATCCCAATTGATTAAGGTTTAGTGTAAGAACTGAACGTATAATCTATCTTTTTTCATGTGATTTGGTTATGCGAGGTTTAAGGATATTTTTTGGGGTTCAGTTTTATGCCTGTCTGTGTGTATGTGTATGTGTGTCTGTGTGTATGTACCTTTGTCTGACGGCTGTGTCTGGGTCCTCCACAGCCTCGGTAGGTGTGGTTTGGTTAGAAAGGGTTGTAGCCACTGTCACCACCTCCTCCTTCACTCTCTCATCACCCTCTCCTCCTCCTCCTTCAGGTGCTGCACACTCATCACCTTCGGCTGGCACTTCTGCAACACATTCAGATATATTTACATTTTTTTCTTTTTTATGCTATTGGAGATCCGGCCAAAACAATATAAAAATAGCGGACTTGATTCCTGGTTCTCTGAAGATAATTGTGTAAGCATATTATTTATACATTATTAATATTATTCATTGTTCGTATTCCTGTTTTTTTTTTTGTTTGTTATCGTCACACTCATAGTTAACACACACTATTTATTCATTATTAATATTATTCATGGTTCTTATTCTAACATTCATTCCTTTCAGAACTAATTTATACAGACTTTCAATCTATAGATAATAAAGTATAAATTATTGTATTACTTTAAGGAGGGAAATGGAGACTTAGTATAGAGGAAAGGAAAGGTGGTGGGGCGGGGGGTTAGGAGGGAGTACTGGCTTAGGGGAGGTCAGGTGAGGTCAGGTCAAGAGGTCACCCCAGCTTAACTTTTAATTAATTAGTAAACGTGAGAACTATAACTATGTAAGATTAATAGTTATGTTCATGCAAGTAAAAATAAATACTAAATGTGTTCTTAATATTCATGACTGTAGAAAGTTTTTTTTAGTAGTGATTCACAGACTTCCAATGTGTATTAATTAATAAGAAATAACTAACTAATTGTGTTACTAATGAAGGTGGTAAGTAGCAATATAAGAAGTGTAACTAATTGGAAACTATATCTCATGCTGGATTACTCTTATTATTACTATATTATCATTCTATTATTATTATATTTTAACGAATACACACACACACATAGCATGATAGAATGTGTTGCCGCTCAATCATTCATTATAGTTCAGAATGCATTTAGTAATCAATAACAAAGCATATTATAAAACACATTAAGATAGATTTGAATTATAAGTATATAAGTATAAGTAATAAGAGTATAAGTATAAGTATATAAGAGTTCAAGTTAGTTATGTTCCAGCTACTTGTTAATACGCATCTCCATAACTTTCCATAATTTTGAGCAAATACAAAAATCTATCCATAAACGACCATGTTATGTTATATTATATTATGCATTACTTTGCTTAATTAATTGCTATTTACTACACTACAAGCTATAATAATTGGAATGAATAAAAAATCAAGGTAGCCAGATTATTGCACTAAACACCTTTCACTGATTACTAACTATATTACAAGACAAAAAAATCTAAGGTGATGCTAGAATTATTTAAGTCAACAGGACAAATGTGGAAAATGGTTCTAAAAGGTTGAAGGAAAATAATAATAATGACATTTTGCAGTTCGGTGGAGAACAAGATGGGAAGGATTTGGGTGGAGACAGAGATAGATATTCAGCGAGAGATAGATTCAGTGAGAGATAAGTGAGAAATAAAGATTCAGTGAGAGATAGAGATTCAGTAAGATAGAAAATGAGAATGAAAGACAAGACGATCAAAAAATTGCTATTAAAAAACAAATTACACACAACCTTGCATTACCTCTCTCTCGCTCTCTCTCATTCATACAGTATAAAGTCCTTTCAACACTAACTTAACTTAACATACAAAGAGACAAACAAAAGCACACTGGACACAACACAGGCGGAGCAGCAACAAGCACACGAGATGCAATGGTGTGTGGGTGAAGGGGAAACGGGAGAATGTAGGGGGAATAAAGGGAGAATGGAAGGGATATGAGGGGACAGGTGAAGGGAATGTAGGGAGTTCCAAGTCATTTTGTATAGCAGTGTGTGTGTGTGTTTCCCTATACTCATGCAGGTATATAATGAAGGTATGCGCTCTTTTAATTAATACAAAGTTCGTGCAGCCTTTCACTAATTGTTACTAGGAATGCCCGTTTAATTAAGGTGATAATTGACTACTTAAACTACTACTACAAGTCTAATTGCCATTCCATTACTATTATTACCACTACTATTATTACTACTGCATGCCTCGGATTATTATTATTATTATTATTATTATTATTATTATTCTCCCTCTTGCCTGCTACTCCTCAATGCATATATAATTACAAAGTCAGGCTTAATTAGGTTCAATAATTATCGTGCCTTCATTAAGATCGCCTCGCCTCGGTTGGTCTAATGACTTCTAATGGTAACGGTTTGATCCAACGACTTTGTACTTCATTATTTTCGTCCGTAAGCCTTATATTACAGCCCTTCTTGTATTTTTACCCTTATGACTTCCTTGCCTCTTTCCCTTTCCTCCTTCCTTCATTCTTTTCCTTTCCTCTCCTCTCCTCAGTTTCCTTTCCTCCTTCCTTTTCCTCATTTCCTTTCCCTCTTAGTTCTGTACGGATCAGCAGAGTGTCTCATGCACTGTGATATTTACATTCAAATTTACAGGTTTGTGTGTATGCAAGCTTTTACTGGTCTTATTTTATGCCATTCAAGTTAAATATAGTAATGAGATGCCCCCAAAAATGTATGCGTGTGTGTGTGTGTCTACGCATGTGTTTTTCGGGGAATCTAAAAACTAAATGGAAATTCTTGGCTTTGATGCACTGTGGAATTTTTGCATTTAGGCAGAAACTAGTACGCAGGCTCCTTACAGCGGGCAAAAACAACTTCAAGCATCATTTACAAACTTCCTTTTTCCTTCAAATGACATCACAAGCTCGACTCATTTATTTCTTTATTTATTTATTTATCAAGCCTCATTTATTTGCAAAGCCATTTAATTCAAAGAGGCAGAATAAAAATATAATGCGCATACTCATTACAAAACGCATAAAAAAAAACACATTCCTCAGCGATATAACAATAATAATAATTCTTCACATTCATTTACAGCAGCAACTAAAACGCACCGAAAGAAAATATTGAAATGATGCTTCAAGTAACGTTAAATAAATTATTCTAGCGAGAGCCAATCACATGCGAGGTATCCGGGTACTCCTCCTTCGGGTATTTGCAGGCATAGGCTAGTACTGGGGGCGTGCGTGACCTCTAACCTTCCTCACCCTTACCCGCGCAGGCCTTATCTGGGATCACTGGGGTCTCTGGGATCTCTGGGATCTCTGGGGTCTCTGGGATCTCAGTAGGTGGAGCTGGCTGGGTCTGGGGGGGTTTGGTGGTGGTGGGTGATGGTGGTGTGGTTGTGGTGGTGGTTGTGGTAGTGGTAGTGGTGGTGGTGGGGGTTGTTCTGTGGTAGAGGGGGGGTCAGAGGGAGGGGTCTCGTTGGCCTCACCAATCTCCTTCGGTTTGTCGTCTGTGTCGTCGTGTTTCTGCACCGTCTTCAGGATCTGGGAAGGGAAAGTTTGAAAGAGTTAGTGGTAGTTTAATAAAAGCATTAAAATAAGTTCGGTTCTATAGATGTTAAGAAATAAATACGTAAATCATTTTTCAATTACTAAGGAAGAAATGCATTAAAAGAGTTAGATTCTAGAAGAGGAAATGTTAAGAAATAGTAGCCAGGTAGACAGATAGATAGAGACAGACAAACATAGCCAAGTAGAGACAAACTCACAAACACACACACACAGTACCCACCCTTAGAGAGAGGTTCATCTTGAGAGAGGCGAGTCCTCCCGAGGCTCCGCTGAGCGGGTAATCTTGGTTCATACTCTCAAGGTCACGTTCCTTCAGTAGCATCTTCAAGTCAAGCTCAATCTTACCCTGGACGGTGCTGGTCTTGTTATCCAGGACCTGCGGGAAGGATAAAGGAGTTAGTGCGGATTGTTAAGGAATTAGTGGGGATTATGAACTTATTATTGTGTATTATTAACTCATTGTGCATTACCTAACCTAACTTAATTAACTGAACATAACTTAACCTAACCCTAACTTAACCGAGCCTTACTTCTTAACTTAATGTATGTAATCTAACCTTTTTTTTCATAGTTTTTGTCATTTATCTTATTATTGTGCATTATGGCCTTATTTCTTAACTCAATCCATGTAATCTAACCTTTATTTATAATTATATTAGTCATTATTACCTTCCCTTACCTTTATTTATCATCATTTTAGTCATAATTATAAACAAATCTTACCTAGTCTCCGCCCTTGACACTCACCTCGACCTTGAGTTCCTGTGTTCGAGGGTTGCGTACGAGGAAGGTGAATCCCTCTTCAAAGACGGGGTCATTGGTGCGCTGCCTCACTGTTGTCTCCTGTTGACTGTTGCCCACGTGGAGCCGAACCAATGGGTCTGGGATGCTCTGGACGGGTGGAAGGGATGGTGAGGTTTGGGTGGAAGGGAAGGTGGAATTAAGGGGATGTGTTGAGGTTCGGGTGGTGGTGGTTAAGGAGTTGTATTGGGATTTGAGATCGACTAAAAGGTTGATTAACTACTATTGATTGACGGACTGATTTGATTAACAGACTGACTGACTAATTGACTGACTGATATAGATTAATTAACTAACTAGCTTTAGGTTATGTCAACACCATTTTACTTTATTGATTTTTGCAAGTTCCGTTTCTATGATTGCTATGTTGGTTTGTATGTAACGGGAATAACGATCAAAATTTAGATCAACTAGTTTCTTACATACATTTCCCTTACAAAATAAATATACCAATCTTCTTCCTACATATAAATTTGCTGTAACATCTACACCCTTTATAAATACATACTTCATACATACATACACCCAATAGAACTAATATATACGTTAAACCAATTTCTGAAAACCCAATCTACACCCTTCATAGTATAATTTTGATACCAGGATCTTAAATATACACTAATCCACACCAACACACGTAACACCACACGAGAATAGAACCGTCAGCGCCTCCTGCTGTGGTAATGAGGGCCTGAGGGTGGCTGGTCTTGACAAGCCTTTATGTGACATTAAACACACATCAGAGGAAGGCTATAAAGATGTGTGGGGGGTGGAGGATGTTAGAATGTGTGTCTGCACTCTTTGATGTTTATGCTTATGTTTATCTAAATTATATGTGGACTGTAGGGATAAATATATATAAAGGAAATGGCTGTCGGGTGCTAGGGACTGGAGGAAATAATGGGTTTGATAAAATATAGTTTGTTATAGAGAATCGTCAAGAAAAGCAAAGATACACGTAAGTAATGTATTATCTTCTTCCTCCACCGTAGTTTTGCAATGTATCTAAAAATATTCCAACTGGTTATGGCTTTTTATTAACACCTCGCTTGTTTCCGAGATGGCCAGTTGTATAAAAAGAAAATAGAGGAGTATATAGTGGAGTGGAGGAGAGGAAATCTAAGAAAAGCTATTGAATATTCAAAAGGTGGAATTAAGCTTACTGCAAGAGGGGTTTGTGGGTTCAAGGGTAAAGGGGAGGAGGGGGTGATGCTTCTACAGGCAAGTCACCCTAAGCTAGTCACCCTAAACTAGAACCAGGACCACTATAGGGTGAAAACAAAGACCCTACATGCATTCAAACAACAGAGGTCAGAGCAGCCCACAACACGCAGAATTTAAGGACAGTTTCCAAGTTTAAGTGGAATTATCTATGTAAGAGTAAATGCAAACAGGAAAAAATTGATATAGTTAAGTAAGGTCGTGTTCTGGCAGTCTCATGCACTATATAAGTTAAAGAAAAGAGCAAAAACCAGCCATGAAAGACAGCCATGAAATAGACTGACCTCAGATATGTCAACAAAAAGAGAGGAAAAGCTTTTGAATGTATATATAAGTTCCATGACAGAAAACAATAGATGCATTAATAAAAATAGATCAAGAAAAAATTAAGTACGGTAGTAGTATATGCAAGAATAGAAATAGGAGATAAATATAAAATAAATAAATCCAGAGTAAGGTAGAGTATAAAAAAATAAAATATAATGAAATACAAGAATAAAAATAGGAGACCAAAGGAAAATAAGTAAAGAGTAAGCTAGAGAGAATATAAAAAGCTACAATAAGAGTCAAAATTCACCACCACACTAGATAGATTAGCATAAATAAAAACGTGAAAACCATGACCACTGCACTAAGAATTTGAAGGTCTTGGAGGTGCTGGACAGTGTTGTTTACCTTGTGTGAGGGCTGCACGATGCCACCAAACACAACACAAGGAGAGACGAAAGGGCAGAGATGAGTGATAAAGGGATTTAATGCAATGATATAACACCGTGTCTCTCGGTCTGTGTCTGTTTTGGTCTTTCGGTTTCTGCCTGTCTGTTGATCTGTCTGAGTTTGTCCGTCTACATACCACAGTCACATGCGTCTGTCATTAAATTATCTACACGTGAAAGACTATACGTTCACAAGTGCTAATAGCGATTAATTTTAACCAACGGATTCTCCCTTTCCAGGATTTATATTTTCAAAGTGCATTGGCTTGCTAGTGTATTGGTATATTGCTTCTACTATTTGTGGCGGTGTATCTATTTTAAGAATGCAAAGGTAGTTTTATGGTCTATTAATGAAGATATTTGTGCCTGGAAAAAAAAAGTGCATTGGGTTGCTAGTTTATTGGTATATTGCTATTTGTGTTGCTTCTATTTGCTGTGGATTTATTTAAAGAATGCAAAGGTAGTCTGATAGTCTTTTTATGGAGATAATTGTGCCTGGAAAATAAATATAGTGATGGCAGCCGAGTGATAACAGTGAAGTTCTTATAAATAACTAAAGCAAAGATAGATGGATAAGGGGACAGCTGATAGATATAACAGATTCAAGCAAAGGGTGGATAAAAATGCATCACTTAATTAAGGTTCACTAAAAAACTAATAGTACTTTAAATATATTACAACAATAATATTAAACCTTGACGATGCAGAAAAATGTTCAATTAAAATGAGAAAAATGACTACTTGCAAAACTTTCAAAAATACTTTAATAAAAGTTTTTTCTAGAAAGACAGACTGCTTGCAATGGATAGAAAAAAAAAACCTGTAAAAATATAATTAATTCTTAGACAAATTAATACTAAAAATAATACCACCAAGAGAATGAAAGGAGGCATAACAAGGAAGGAATAAGGTCAAAGGTCACGAAAGAGTTGACCTGACCTGACCTAAGCTGACCTGACCCGAGCCTTACGTTGAGTTTCTTTGCAGAGTCCACCCACACGAGGAGGACAGCGCTGTGTAGTGGGTTCTTGGTAGTGGTCTGAAGGGCTCGGATCTCCTCAAGTTGCTGCAGAAAGAAAAGACGAAGAATGACGTGGAATCAATTTTCACTTTTTCATCAATTTTAACTATTCATAATCAATTTTTAACTATTTATAATCAATTTTTAACTATTTATCATAAATTTCAACTATTTATCATCAATTTTAATTATTGTAGTTAGAGAAGATGATTTTCCTACAATATCATTCTTTTCTCTACCCTCTACTTCCACCTCCTTCCCTTCCCTCCACTCTCAACCTCTACTTACAGGTTCCAGGGAGTCAGCAGCTTGGTCTAACTCCAGCCAAGACGCCTTTACGTGGATCCTCCCAGACTTAGCATCAGACAAAGGCACCCACTGAAAAGGATTGAATTATGTAGGAGGGAAGATGGAAATTTTGATAAGTTCTATATTTTCATGGATTCCTGTTTATATCTTTAAGTTTATACTTATATTATTTAAATTTGTGCACACTCACCATGTCTACTTCGCCACTCTGCCAGATGTCGTGTACGTCTAGGTTGGCTCTGTGGGTGTGCGTATAGGAATTAATATGTGCGTATATGTCTGTGTGTACGTATGTATGTGTGTGTGTGTATTCTATTCTAACCTAAATGATAAAGTTAAATTTCCTCGTCTATGTTTACTTTTAAATAAATATATAGAATAGTTTTTAATTCATCATATTTATAAAACTAACCTTACTTAAACTTTTTGAACCCGAGATAATCTATATGAAGATTGAAGTTATTTAAGTAGCAGAAAATATAAAAAATACTTAGTTTCATAAATTCCTCTTAAGATTGACGCTGGATAGACAGACTAAATGAAGTGTTGATGTTAATGTAAAATAAAATATATATAAACCTAAACCAAACTAAAACAAATAAATAAACCTAAGTAAAAACTAATGTTATGTAAAAATATGATAAATAAATTCTGTCAACATAACATTAATAAATCTCTTAACCTTTCATTCAAGTCATGCCGTTAATAGAGTGAAAAGTTCATCAATGCCAAAAACATTCATAAGTATTAATAATCTCAAATTTATAACAATGCCGATAATTTAGACTTTGAATTCTACAATCTGGAATTTATACTCTAACCTAATTGTAGTCGTTTACTTTATAATTACGTATAAGTAGTTTTTAGTAATGGTAATGGGTGTGTATGTGTGCGTGTGCGTGTATGTGCAATCGTGTAATTTTAAGTATGTACGTAAAATTCAATTAATGTTCCTGCAGCGATTGTTAGTATTGCAAGGATAAATATTAATAAATTCAATAGATACACACAATCATAATACACACACACTCAAATCACACCAAATCAAATATATAAAATCAGAGAAGTAAATAGAGTATATAAGAAAGTGTATAATATAGAATAAACCTAAAAATAAATAAATGAAAACTAAATGACTATAAAATATGTATAACAATTAGTAGTTTGTATTAATGGTTAAATAAAGATGCAATTAGTAAGATGGATGCAATTAGTGGTATAATCTATTCACCGTGATGTATATTAAGAGATTAATTACCTATTAGAGATTAAAACCCATTAATTTTATACGGAAATATACCGACTCATTTTTCCTAACCTCTTCCTCTTATCTTAAAACTCATAATGTCCCTACACCTTAATTAACCCTAGAGTGAGTGACAGGTGTGTAGAGGGACAGGTGTGTAGGGTGACAGGTGTGTAACATGCATTTACCTTAGTAGTAATTCGTCAGGCTTGAAAATGTCATGATGAAATGCCTCAAATTTAAGAGCCATGTTCCCAAAGATTGAGTAGATGCTAGTAGGCAGCTGCAAGGACAAGGCAAGGTGCTCATGCTGGGTGCATGCGTACGTGCGTGTGCGTGTTTTATATGTTGTAGCGTTTACATGAAGGTAATTATAGTGTGTTTATGCATGTGTGTATATTGACAAGTGCATAAAAGGGTTAGGTTAAGTGCACATGAATGGCTGTCCGTATGTGTGTGTGTGGGCGTGTATAAGTGCATACAAGGGGCCAGGTTATGTTAGGTGCACATACACTCACACCAATCAGCAGTGCACGGCTACACGCGTGCACGAAGCCCCACCACCACACACGTGCTGGTCAGGTGTGGTCAGGTCAGGTGTGGTGGTGATCAAATTGAAAGCAACACTAAATCATAGCATATATCACAGGTTAATTAATTAGTAAACACCTGTGGAAGGGTAGGCAGGTAAGTTTCAAGACCCAAATAATGAACTAAAAAAGAACTATTCTTAACTACTAATCTATTAATTGGTTTCCTTACGTTGCAAAAGTTAATTAATCACCAATACATTTTAATTTAAAGTCAGACTATTTTAATATATTGTGAAAAAGTGCATTACCCAAGTCAAGTGTTCTTTTCATGCATGTTAAAATCATCATTATCATTGAGAGAGAGAGAGAGAGAGAGAGAGAGAGAGAGAGAGAGAGAGAGAGAGAGAGAGAGAGAGATTCAGAAAGTATCGTATAAACATCCATTACGTTAACCCTGAAAAATAATAATAATAATAGTTATGGGTTAATTTATCACACTTAACACACGTACACAAGCAGCGACAATTTGTATCAATAACTAAACCATTGTAGCGAACTCAAATTAACTTTAGCTTAGGAGCCCACCTACTACTACTACTACTATTACTATTATAGGCATTCACAGCAGCACTATCCAAGGCAGCATCTAAGGAGTAAGGTAAGAGGAGTTTTAAGTATCTATAATTAGTGAACATTTATGATTATTTTATGACTAGTATATAGGAAGGGAAATGGTGCTTTTAGAGAAAATAAATCATCTGATGACCACTAAATACAGAAAGAAAACAAAGAAAATGACTTAAAGATTAATATAAAAATAGAACATGCAAACATCCTGGAATTTTTGGTTAATAAATGATTATGAAGATGTGAAACTTAAAAAAAATAAAATGAAAAAGGAAGAACAGTTGAATAATTAAGGAAATCATTCACTACATCACCCAAGAGGAATTTATGAAGGAAAAATAATTATCTATACATATACTAAACTTAATTAAACTTATCCCATATTTACCTATTCATATATTGTCTTTAGATGCAAAACTTAAACACTAATTCAGCTTATGTACGTAACCTTAAACTTGCGTGTATACTATTATTAATTATACGTATACATGCAGTGTTAGGTTAGGTTAGATCTCAATTCTTCTTAACCAGTACTAGAAAAACATTTATAAACATGCCCAGAAAATCTATATATACTAAACCATGCACTAACTATACCATAAAAAAAAACAAAAAAATCATGCTAGATCTTCACTACATAGAGAAAAAAAAAAGATATGAAGGTAACCAAAAACCCATAAGAAAAAATAGTTAAAAAATCCTTCTCGCTTCACACAGTTCGTCGCAAATATATATTTTTTTAATCCTTCCAATTATCTAGTAAATCCGACTAATAAGAGTTTTGTAGAGATTTTTTTAGTGAGGGATTAAGAGCAAAACGAACCATGGAGGAGAGGGGCACACGCACACACAGACAGAACAGCGAGAAAGAAAGGAGAGAGAGCGAGAGAAAGGAGAGCGAGAAAGAACAAAAGGAGAGAGAGAGAGAGAAGGAGAGAGAGAGAGAGAAGGAGAGAGAGAAGGAGAGAGAGAAGGAGAGAGAGAAGGAGAGAGAGAAGGAGAGAGAGAAGGAGAGAGAGAAGGAGAGAGAGAAGGAGAGAGAGAAGGAGAGAGAGGAGGAGAGAGAGGAGGAGAGAGAGGAGGAGAGAGAGGAGGAGAGAGAGGAGGAGAGAGAGGAGGAGAGAGAGGAGGAGAGAGAGGAGGAGAGAGAGGAGGAGAGAGAGGAGGAGAGAGAGGAGGAGAGAGAGAAGGAGAGAGAGGAGGAGAGAGAGGAGGAGAGAGAGAAGGAGAGAGAGAGAGAGGAGGAGAGAGAGGAGGAGAGAGAGAAGGAGAGAGAGAAGGAGAGAGAGGAGGAGAGAGAGAAGGAGAGAGAGAGAGAGAGAGAGAGAGAGAGAGAAGGAGAGAAGGAGAGAGAGAGAGAAGGAGAGAGAGAGAGAAGGAGAGAGAGAGAGAAGGAAGGAGAGAGAGAGAAGGAGAGAGAGAGAGAAGGAGAGAGAGAGAAGGAGAGAGAGAGAGAAGGAGAGAGAGAGAGAGAGAGAAGGAAGGAGAGAGAGAAGGAGAGAGAGAAGGAGAGAGAGAAGGAGAGAGAGAAGGAGAGAGAGAGAGAGAGAGAGAGAGAGAGAGAGAGAGAGAGAGTGCGCGCGCGCGCGCGCGAAAGAAACTAAAGCAAAAAATCAGAGAGAAAGAAAAGAGACAAATCAGAGAAAGGAGAAAAATCAGAGAAACAGGAAAAAAAAAGAGAAAGGGATAAGAACCGGGTGCACAAGATAGCCAGTCAGCCATTGAACCATAGATCCGGGCGGTGAGTTAGTGAGTGTTACCTCCCCAGGAAATCATCAGTCCTAGTGCCAGGAATGTTAGCGTCCCAATCCCAGCATTCCAGAGAGACTGTCTGACGCATCACATCACATACAGCCTGCCAGGGGAGGGGGGAGGCGGCGGGTGAGGAGACGGGTGACGGGTGAAGAGGACACGAGTGAGTGGGTGACGGAAATGAGTGAAAATTAGGAAATAAGAGTGACAATTAAGGAGGTATAGATAGAAATGCACCATTGCCTCTAGTTTAGTTTCCTCCTACCTGGTAAAGACAGAAAAATTTGGAAAAGATAATTAGAATTTTTTTGAGAAGTTCCCAAAAAGTGTTAATCTCAGGACCAGTTTAGAAAGAGAAAGAAAATAATAGAGAAGTAGATAGGGATGAAGTAGATGAAAAAAGATAAGATAGGAATAGAAAAAAGTAGATAGAGATGAAATGATGATAAAAAAAAATATGATAAGACCGTAACCATGATATATTAAACTGTTATAATACACCAAGGAGTAACAGCAACACCACCAGGACGAGACTCCGTGGTGCTGGGAAACAAGAAAACGAGTAAAGAAAGAAAGGTAATAGGATCTGCAGCAAAAGCAAAAAACTCGTATAAGCCAAAAACTCAACACGGAATCCTAAAAAAAATATATAAAAAAAACCCTCGCTCCTATTGCAAACTTAATCCCTGTGTGTGTGTGTGTGTGTGTGTGTGTGTGTGTGTGTGTGTGTGTGTGTGTGTGTGTGTGTGTGTGTGTGTGTGTGTGTGTGTGTGTGTGTAATAGGAGAATAAAGAGTAAATATATAGACAAAAACAGATGAAGGAGGAGTGTCAAGGTAGACTTAGATAATTATAGTGTGTTTATAAAAGTATTCAAGTAGTGTTTATAGGGGATCAAATTCACTAACAGGAGCATTTGAACCTATTTCAAAGCACCACCACCACCCACCAGAAACACACACACCCTCCCCCCTTCCCCCCCCCCTCACCCCAAGACTCAACACATTAGCATTAGTCAAAACAACGTGGCACGTGTGAGAAGGTTGGCATTTGAGGTTAATTAATTAATAGTTAACCTGCATTACTACCTGTCAAGATTTACTGATATAACTTTAATTACCGATAACCTTTCCTTAATAAAATTTACTTACCAATAAAATTTACTTATGAGGACGTTACTTAAGGTTTAATTATATATATTACACATACATTTTAGGTGTTAATTAATGTAGTTTGTTGCGCTGGGTTTACCGTTATAATCAATGGTAGTTTAATTTTTCTGTGCATTTTCAGGCGTTAAATAATTATAGTTTCATGAATAGAATGCAGATTTAAGACTTAATTTCGTTCATTTAAGTTACTAATGAATCGTTCAGTTTTCCATCATGCAAGGCTGTCCAATCACAGGCATAGAAGCAGGGATGTAAAAAGGTACAAGACATGCTAACCCTCACACACACACGCACACGCAGGCGCACACGCTTATGTACACGCACTCACACACCTAACACAACCTTGAATCAACACCACCACCACCACACGCCTCGCCACCACCAGTACCTTCCCAGAAAGTCATCATTTTCATAAGACTTGAGTGGGCTATAGTCATAATCCCAGCACTCTATAGTCACTCGCTGCCGCCGTATCACATTGGCGAGGGCCTGGAGGAGACCGGAGCCAATTAAGGGAAGATCACTAACCCTGCGCTGCCTGCTGCTAAACCATCATACTCCTGCTAAACTAACTGCTGCTGTAACTAGTGGTGGGTGTAATTGATTGAAATATATTGAAGACTATCATCCGTTCAACCCTGACTCTGGGAATAATGGTTTGATAATCGATTACTGGAAATTATAATCGATTACAGAGTGGAATTTTCAGGCGCATATTTACTCGCCTTACTCCTTCATGCTCGTAATCAAAGTAATCCATTAAAAAAATAAGGAGTATTGCCCATCACTAACTAGTACTAACCTGCTTCCCTCCCTCCCTTCCTTGAATGCATGAAAAACTTGTACGTACACAAAGATAATTTCCCAGCAAGTGATCCGTTGTTTTTTTTATATACAATGCAAAATGAGCATTATAATAAAACCATCACCAGACCTCATATGACAACCAGCGAAAGGAGCGACACCAGAACCAAGTTTACGACAAAAAACTATACTCAATAATACTTTAGTTACACATGAAACACCTGGAAGAGAAAGGGAGGGAGAGCGAAAAAAACAAAAACATGAAATATATACTTAATGATTTCACTATTGAGAGGAGGAGGAGGAGGAAGAGGAGGAGGAGGAGGAGGATAGAAGCATGCACGAGGATGGTTAATAGTGCGGCAAAACAATACAATTACCATGCACCATAGCAGGCAAATTACAGTGTTAGGTTACCAGCATAGCTAAACACACACACACAGATACACACGCGCGTCGTACCACTTGTGTTCACGTGTACGGGTTTGTGTATGACCCTGTCGTACGTACATGCCCCGGTGTACGCGTGTGAGGGGACATGTACGCGGTGAAAATATATGTACACAGAAGGTGAAGGAAGTCTGTCAGGATGGGGAAGGAACATGACAGTGGAAAAGGAGTCTTAAGAAATGGAAAGGAGTGAAGGAGTGAGGATATGGGAGGGTGAAGAAATTAGAGACAGGGAATGGGTCAGTATGGGAAGAGGAGGAAGGGGAGGAAAGTATAAAGTATAAATGAAGGGAATGGAAAAACTAGAGAATGTATAGAGAGAGTAGGAAGGAAATTGAAGCTAAAATAGTCAGTGTAGGTTAGGTTTAGTTATGTTAGATTAGGTTGTCTTTCATCTAATGGATATTTGTATTGTAGAAATGGATAGGATAACAAGACTAACATACACTCGTACATCCATTCACTCACTCATGCATTCATTCTCATTCCCTTTAGAAGCTACAAGACTCATATTAAACTCGTGCATTCCCTTTACTCCCCCTAACCTTCCCTTTAGTACATACACACACTAATGAACTCCTTCGCACATCAATCAAACACACATGCACACACCACACACACCCACACACAGATAGACAAGCATACAAGCATACACAAGCATACACACACACACATAGGCATCCACCAGCTCACCTCCCCAACAGATCATCTTCATTGAGTCCATCATCAACATCAAACAGCTCTAACACACACTCTTGCCCATGGACATCATGAACCAGAAACTGAGGGCAGGGCCAAGGGGGGACACTTTAAAACAAACATGACCACCAAACACACACACACAATGGGTAGTAAATAATGAAGAGTTAAGCAAACCGACGGGAAAACAAATGGGACAAAATGCTTTAAAAAAATTTCTCGTCCATGCAGGAAATAAGGACGAGTAAAAACAAACCGACGAGAGGGAAACATGGGATAAAAAAATGTTTACTAAAAAAAAATAAAGAAAAACTGCACTCACGGCAAGTCAAAATGCTTAAAAAAATAAAATAAAAACCTGCACTAGTCAAGGTAAGGAATGAACACCACCTCGACAACACCATCCTGGGGGGAGGGAGTTAAGGGGTGGAAGGGTGGTGTAGGAGTAGAATGAAGAATGTATAGCTGGGCTGAGTTTACCTTCCACTCTTCCACTCTCAACCTTGTAGTCCAATACTTGCGAGTCTCAACACAGTCTGTATTCCGCCTCAACTGGGAATGTTTGTCTATTCCGCTTTTCTATCTCCAAATTAACACTATTGGAGGTATAACCGAGCGCAGGACAGATAAAAAAGGTTTGTACTGGAAATTAATATAGTCGTCCGTTAACACTAGTGGAGATTACGTTAACAGATACCAGGATATGTTAAAAATTTGTTTATTAATCCATTTCTAATACTCGTACGCCCTTATTTAAATGTATAACTAAATAAAAACGTGTTGTATATCTTTAGGAAACATTATAATTTGCATAAACGCTGTATGTTGAAAATCTGAATGCCCTCCCACTCCTTATAATACTCGTACAGCCTTATATCTTTGTATAACTAAATGAAAAATGCAATGTATATCTTTTAGAAATATTATAGTTTACACGAACGCTGAAAAACTCAATGATTGATCCCACAATAACAGAAGAAAATCAGTGAATAACCATAATTATTACTTTATAAAAATGTTCCGACTTTCACGAGAATAATTCAATGTTAAAGGACGACTATTCTTATATTGGTAACCAGAATCCAAGCCAGACTGCATCCAAAAATTTTATACCAAAATCAAAAAAGTATAAACCAAAGAGAAGCAAACCGATGCAAGCCAATATATAAATAACTAGAAAATAATGAAATAAATCTAAACTTTGACAACCACTCTGCTAGAAAACGGCAAATAAATAACTTACGATGGAAACAAACAAACCAGGAAATATTTGGATAGATTAGACACCAGGGAAAAATAATTCTGGTCGTGTCCCATTCCAGAATAAATTATAGAGTCGTAAAATTAACTAAAACTGAACACCTATGAAAAAAATAATAATAAAAAGGGAATAATTAATAGCGAAACATAACTCGGCACTTCCTTTAGTAAAAAAAAGCCAAACGTTAATCTTGAAAAATTTAAACGCTAATGGACGTCACATTTTCTTAGCGCCACACACACACTTTTAGCTCATGTACCGAGGATTAAATTAGGGAAAACAAGTATGATTAAAGTTGAGGATTGCTGGATGGGGAGGAGTGTATGGGGAGGAGTCTATGGGGAGGAGTCTTTGGGGAGGACGTACATCAAAATACTAGAATGGGATGCAGACTTTTTTGGGGAATACACTAACTGACATCCGAGAAACAGAAACTTTAGACTCTTAAGAAATAATAAAATCAATGAATAATAAGCCAAGTTCATATTAAAGTAATTTCTTGGGGGATAAGATAGCCTTTAGATATTCAGAAGCCACAAAGATACTAAGGAAACAAACTAGAAACAAGATACATTCCTTGACGTAAACCCGAGACCATGAATCTATACAACAAAATTGGGTCCGTCAATCCTACCTCAACACATGCAGACTAGTGGCATACAACCTTCCTTCCTTGACCTAGCCAGCCAATAGCATGCCTTCCTTACAGGTCAACTCAAAGGCAGGTCAAGGTCACGACACTAACACAAGGTCATTCCAACACTATCCTAACACTAGCTCATTCCATTCCATCTCGGGTCGCATTCCTTACTCTCGTTCAAACTAAATCCATCTCAATCATGCTCAGGCAATCGGTTTTTAAGGAGACTTTTTTGGGGACGATGATGACGATGATATTTAAAGTGAATGAAATTATTATAAGTGTACTTTTATCAATGGACTGAATTTTAAGTGGAGTTATATCAATAGTCAATTTTTTTTCTTCTCTCAGGCCAAGTACACTATTCAATTTTCAGTGGATGTTAAAATTAACCAATAGACTATTATTTTTAATGTATAATTGTGAATGAGTAACCTCATTCTCCCACACATAATGCAGGCGTAGTAATGGGTAAACTTAACCATTAATTTCTGTAAATCCATTATGTACTCACCACCCAAACACCTGACACGACCTCACATGACCTGGCCAACGCTGGACTAGACTCACCCAATCAGAAGAAGAGAAAGATTTGCATATACAAGATGACCAACACAGCAGAATTTACAACGATTAGAAGGCAAAATAATAAAGTTTCCCTAGGTTGATGAGGAAGGGAAAATGACAATATAAATACCACGACACCTAGATTATGATAGCGCAGTGAAGGAAAGTCTATAGAAATTCCCACCTGTAATAGATATCATTTTGTATTAATTAGGTCATTATAATCTGGAAGGAAATGTGTTATAAGTGTAAATAATTAATCTCCCGTAACTGTATATATTTTTGGAAACTTTAGAAATAGAACTTAATATCTTACCCAAATAGAATGATGAAAAGATAATCATTTGGACACTAAAAGATATATACATAACATAATACTAAAAAACATATATATACTACACCCAAAATTAATTACGGACAGACATAACACGGATAACTAAACTAAATAACAATAACAACCCCAATGAACAAGTAAACCCACACATATATACCTACACACACACACACACAACTCTTTATAAGAAAAACCCCACAAGGTATATATAGAAAAAAATATCAAACTTGTATACAAAAAATAAATAAAAAAATAAAATAAATAAATGAATTCACACACCACTGATAAAAAAAAAGACCCTCAGTGATAGACCCTTCCCCTAATTGGCCCACAGGTAAAAAAAAAATAAAATAAAACCATATATACAAAAAATAAAATAAAAAATAAATAAATTGCCCCCCACTGAAAAAAAAAAACCCTGAGAAAGACCCCCTATAGACCCCCTTCCCTTAGGTCCCATGTACTCACCTCGCAGGAGTAGTCCCACTTAGGGTTGACGGTGTTATTAATGGTCTTGGTCTGGAATTTCTGTGCACCGAGGCGAAGGATACAGTAAGGATCAGACTTGCCCATCCCCATCAATCCTACATCCTTCTTCATTAAGTTCTTGGCCTCGATAACATGGATTCGTAGGACGCCCTGGGGAGGAGTGAAGGATGGGAAGGCGTTAAGGAAGCGAAGGTGGTGGTTAGGTGAAGGATATACAGATAGACAGGATTAATATATTTTTCCAAGTTTCCTTTTATGTCCGAGAAAGTTATGTTAAGTCTAGGCAATAAGGAAAATGAATTACACTGTAGGATAAGGACTAAAATAACCGAACCAATAGAAAGGATAGTTATAAGAAGGTATCCTACACTCTCCTACATCCTTCCTATATCCGAGAAAGTTACGTAAAGTCTAAATAAGAAGGAAAAGGAATAATACAAGATAAGGACCTAGAAATAATGGAAAGGATAGTTTAAACGATAATTACACAGACTAAATAAAGTATATATCATTCATTATTAAACTTGATATCCTGTGACCTCCTATATCCGAGAAAGTTACGTTAAGTCTAGGTAATAAGGAAAACTAATAACAATGCAGGATAAGGAGCAAGAAACAATGTGAAGGATATTTAAACAGGGTATCCTATGTATCCTATGATCTCTTAGTACACTTACAGCCGGGGCAGGACACTTGAGTTCTGCAATGTTGATATCTTCCACCAGCTGGATGGGGTAGCGATTGGGCAAGACCATCATGTGTGCTATCTGCTCTGTCACGATGCTGCGGAGGATGTCACTGTGGGGGAGAGGAAGGGGGTGAGTGTGTGTGTGTGGGTGTGTGTGGGTGTGGGGAGGGGGGAAGGAGTGTAGGATGGAAAGGGAAGGAGAGATGATGAGAGGTTGTGCAAGCTATTTTGAGAGAGGAAGAATGTATGCGTGTGTTTATATACATGTGTGTGTGTTTATATATATACGTGTGTGTGTTTATATAGGTGTGTGTGTGTGTGTGTGTGTGTGTGTGTGTGTGTGTTTATATATATATATGTGTGTGTGTTTATATAGGTGTGTGTGTTTATATATATGTGTGAGTGAGTGTGTAAAATGAGAGTCCGAGAAAATTATAAAAAGGAGGAAGAGAAAGAAAGAGGAGAAAGAAGTGAAGAAAGAGGTAGGTAGAGGAAATAGGAGGTGAAAGGAAGGAAGGAGTGTGCGAGTGAATGAATGCATAATGAATGTATGAAGGACAGGTAATAAATAAAGAAGACGTTAAGAGCAAACCATTAACCACACACCTGTACCACAACCATCACCACCACCACACCTGTTCACTCAATACACACGCGCACACACGTACACCTGCAACTATTAATGAATCACCACACACTCCCACCCAAAATACATTACACAGCCTTTCTCTCTCGCTCTTCTTCACCACACACACACACACACACACACACACACACACACCTTAGTCCAGGCATATCAAACACATCCGCCAGTCCAATGAGGTTGAAATCGACATCTGGATTGTTTAGGAAGAACACTTGCAGTCCTCCGACCAGTGGGATCTGTCGCACCAACGGCTTCATCACCACGCGCATCCTCCCCGAGATCTGCAAAGGTGGAGGGAGGTGTGAGAGAGAGAGACACACAGACAGAGACAGAATAATATTTTAACCTAACACTACTACTATCATATTTCTTCCTCTTCCTCCTCCTCTAAACCTTAACCTAACATGAAATATGGACAGAATAAGGTAATATTTTAACTTAACACTACTACTACTACTATTACTATTATCATTATTACTATTTCTCCCTCCTCCTCCTCCTCCTGTAAGCCTTCACCTCCATGCAATAAGGACATATAGTTACCTGAAGGTCCTTGATGCCCATCTTGAACTTAGACAAGCTGACCTCAAACTTGCAGTCACCGGCGTACCTGTGCACGGGTCAGGAAGGAAGGTGTCGGGTCAATGCAGGTCAAGGAAGGTCACTCGGATGAAAAGTGTACGTATAGATTATTAATACAACGTGATTAAAGAGAAAGAAATAGAGAAAGATAAAGAAAAAAGAAACAAAGATAGAAAATTGATAAAGATAAAGAAAGGTACTACTATACAATGATAAGAGAATAAATAGATAGATTAAAAAATATTGAGATAAAGAAAGACAAAACAATATAAGAGAAAAGAAAGTAACTATACAAAGGAAAAAAATAGAGATAGAGAGAGACACTTACAAAAAAAAATAAATAAATAAAATATAAAGAAAGGGAAAGTGGAAGGATAAGATATGGAGAAGAAAAATAAAGAGGAAATATAGAAGACACTAAACTATCATCACATCCTCTCCACACACACCACACACACACACAAAACACAACACACACACCCACCCAACCCACCCATCACCCCCCCACCCCCCCCCAAACAAAAACAAACTCACGCAAAATCCATATCCATAATAATCTCGTGTCTTGAAGTATCATCATAGACTTTCACCCCAGAGAGGCGGAAAGGCGTATCACCAAGGATAATTTTCTCAAAGCGGAACCCAGTCAGTTTATATTCCTCCAAAGCCGTCCTGATGCTGGGCTCGATGGAGAACTTGCAGAGGTCGTGTACGTAGTGGCCTGCGTACGCCCATAGCTGACGGACGATCTGGGAGGGAGAAGAGGGTGTGTGAGTCGGTGTGTGTGTGTGTGTGTGTGTGTGAGGGGGGAGGGAAATGGGTGTGGGGTGGTGGGTGTGTGTGTGTGTGTGTGTGTGTGTGTGTGTGTGAGAAAAAGTGAAGGTGTGTGTGTGTGTGTGTGTGTGTGTGAGAAAAAGTGAAGGTGTGTGTGTGTGTGTGTGTGTGTGTGTGTGTGTGTGTGTGTGTGAGAGAGAGAGAGAGAGAGAGTGTGTGTGTGGGAATGTGTGCGTGTGAATTAGAGAGGAATTCGAGTGTGTGAGTGTGAGTGTGAGTGTGCGTGTGAGTGTGAGTGTGAGTGTGAGTGTGAGTGTGTGCGAGTGTGAGAGAGAGAGAGAGAGATAATTACCTTGTTAAGCCATTCCACTCTTTCCATATCCGGGAATGTAACCTGAAAAGAGAATATAAATAATAATTAAAATACCAAGCAAGTTTATTTTCCATATTACACAAAAAGACTAAATAAAGTACATATTATTATTATTATTATTATTATTTACCACCGTATGTAGCGTGTGTGTGTGCGTGGGCGGAGAGGTGGGGCTAGTTAGGCATTTCACACACTTGTTCCCTACTTACATACTTCTACCTACCTACACACACACACACACACACCTACACACACTACATCCTATCTCAACATTTCAACACACACACACACACACGTACGCCATATCTTAAACTATACACACACACACACACACACACACACACACGTCCTATCTTAAAACATATACAAACGCACACGCATCCTACCTTAACATACACACACGTGTCCTATCTTATCACACAAAAGGATGCACACACATACACACAATCTTATCACTACAACGGAAGTCGTCTTGATATATTACAACCAAATCTTATCTTTATCCTCACACCCAACACGAGCCGAGAGAGAGAGAGAGAGAGAGAGAGAGAGAGAGAGAGAGAGAGAGAGAGAGAGAGAGAGAGAGAGAGACTGAAATAAAAATAATGGGTATATTTAGTTCCAGCAAAATGAAGATGACTACCTTTTTCACGAGTGGCTGAACAACCGTTATATACATAGTTCCGCCAAGATAACCTGAACGAGACTTCTTCAAATAATAATAAATAATAATAATAGTGGACTGGTTAACATCCTTGTCACGTGTAGGAAGGAAGGGAGAAGTGTGTGGCACAGTGGCAAAGCGCCAAGCTAGATGGGGTGTTTGAACTTATAATATTACTCGCTGCATTGACTTTCTAACTTACTAACTCAAGACACACTACTGTACCTAAACGTTAAGCTCAATTATAATATATTCTGATAGGTAAAAGGCAGGAAAAAATACATATGATCGTTTACTTAAATTAGCCACTCCAATAGTTCGTTAAATGTCAATGTCAAGGTCGTTAATACTTCATATCCTACAGTAATTACACTCAAATGACTGTCTCTAGCTTGAACTTGTATTAATGATAGAGAGTTAACGTTATTGGTTAAGTTTGATGAGGTTGTAAATAGTTGGGTTGGTGGTGTGAGGTTATTGCAAACACACACAAAAACCAAGTGAAAACAACCTCTTAATTAGCGCGTTAAAATTATTATTATTGCCGAGGGAACTTATTTTTAGTATTACTATTAATCATTATTATTTTAACCAACACCAGTTTACAAGGGAAATGTCTATATTGCGCAAGACAGTGAAATATATTGTACATTATGACGTGAATTGGATAAAGTTAATGATCATAAAACTTCAAGCAACTAATCACCACTAGACCTAATCCCTTTTCAGCTTGTCCTAACACTACTGACTATATGAAATTGTTTGCATCACGCTAAACAAACATTAACACCTCAACTTACTTCTATAAACAAGTACGTGTGTATATAGTGTTTCTATACTTACTAATATAAACAAGTATAAGTGTATATAGACAAACAAACACTCGGGTGATGTCTGTTGTAAATATAGATACGGAAATTCCTTCGAGTGCTTTCTGAGTTCGTTCCACAATGTGTCGAGGAAGAGATTAAAACATATACAACACACTAATGCATCGGACTATACATCTCTTACTATATAAAATACCTATTGAAAAGATGATCCTGTATATACCTCTTACTATAAATACAATACCTATTAAGAAGACTAGTAAATAGGTTTTTTTTTACTGAATAATGCACAAGAAGGTAGTATATATATCTTGGTCTACATGAAATACCTATTTGCACTACGGACGTGTATAATATATCTGCCTTTTACAACAGTTAAGGAGTGGCCTTGACAGAGCGGGTTGGTAACAGAGAGAGAGAGAGAGAGAGAGAGAGAGAGAGAGAGAGAGAGAGAGAGAGAGAGAGAGAGAGAGAGAGAGAGAGAGAGAGAGAGAGAGAGAGAATACACCAACAGTGAGTCTTAGAACTGCTTGTAATATAAAAGGAAAATAATTATAAAAAGATAGATAAGAAGGATTAGCCTGGCAACACTAATTTTCTCTTCCCCCCTCCCCCTCTCTCTCTCTCTCCTCTCTCCTCTCTCTCTCAGCCAGTTTACCTTCCCTCCCTCCCCCACCCCCCTCCTACCATGTCGTCTGCCTGCTTGCCTTTCCTATCTCACTCCCACCTGCGCTCTCTCTCTCTCTCTCTCTCTCTCTCTCTCTCTCTCTCTCTCTCTCTCTCTCTCTCTCTCTACGAAGGTTATTGGGGGCATTCAGAACCAGTTTTCTCTTCCTCCTTCCCCCACCTTTCCCCAACTTCCTCTACCCACTCAACCCCAACCTGACCTCACCCCCATAAAAAGAGGTTAGCATTTCCTTCACCTGTATGTAGGTATGTGTATGTATTGTGTGTGTGTGTGTGTGTGTGTGTGTGTGCCTACAAGGTCACGTTTCAATGTCAAACTTCATAGAGTGGAAAGAGTGACGAAGTTGATGCCACCCTATCGCCATCTTGCTCTTCCTCACCCTCCTAACCTGGCATTAATCAATAACCTAACTACACTACTACTACACCACCACACCTTAATAACTGTCAGGTACAATATATACATCATAACTACACTAACTATAACTACTGAATCCATTAGTGACGTCAGGGTAGGTGTGGGCGTGGCCAGGTGGCGGCGGTGCGGCGTCATCACCACCATTGGATAGAACACTTGGGAAATGATCGAAATAATTACTTTTTCTCCACTTGTCATGCCACTTAAAGGTAATTAAAGTTATATTCCTTCCCTTACGCAAGTTTTGAGGTCATCTATAACAGTGTAGTCTTAAGAAAAGGTATTGAATCACTGAATTATAACTACCATATGCTTGTCATTAGCCGGTGAAATTTTAGAGAAGATAATTCAATAGATATTAACCTCATTTTTCCAACGTTTATTACCAACGAACACCCTGACACTTCTAAGTTATGTATATATCACTTCCTTTTTTTTTTTTGTATATATTTACCGTAAAAATATGAATGAGGATAAAATGAACAAAAAATTAGTTATTCAGAAACCGGAAATAACATTGAGAGAGAGAGAAATGCAAACTGACAACCCAACATTATGACAGGAACCAAAATAGAAGTGAGGAGAGAGAGAGAGAGAGAGAGAGAGAGAGAGAGAGAGAGAGAGAGAGAGAGAGAGAGAGAGAGAGAGAGAGAGAGAGAGAGAGAAATAATAATAACAGCACAACCTAACTCCCTTCACCACCACCACCACCACCACTCACCCACGAAGGCAGGTTGGAAAAGCGTTGTATTTCCTGCAATATATCCTTTTCATCAGCATTGGCGATCGAACGAATGATATCAAACTTAACCTTCTTCTCCTTGGCCCTCTTATCACGCAGTACAAGGAAGAACAGAGGCGCCATTAACCAACCAAAGCTTAAATTGTAATAGCCAAACATGAACACGAGTAGCCATTCAGAAAACCTACGAGTGAAAATATTCATGTATTTTTTAAACCACTCTCCGTAGGCGTGACCGGCATCGTCCGCCACTTCTTTAAGGTTTTGGGGTTCCTCGTCAGCCATTTCCGTAGGTTCAAGTGGTTTTAGTAAGTGGTAACCGGTTGGAGAAGGAAGGAACGTGACAGGTCTCTTCAACGTCTCGAGAGTGACTGACTGAGGCGAGGTGCGGGAAGTGTTACATTGAGAGGAGTGTCCAGCTTAGGGTTTAATTTTGGTTGACGCGACGGTAACGCCATCTATGAGGATTGACTCAAAACTTATAAGGGTGGCTTAGATATTTCTAGTTATTCTTGTATTTTCACTCCTTTTCTAGTCTATATAAGGTAATCTGATGTGTAATTATGTGGTTAAGCTTGATGATAATTGAGGTGTATAATTTCCTGCCTCCATGCACTCATTCACACCTGGTTATTTTTATTTTACCTGAACTATTAATTGCTATTCATTGTTACCTTTCACATAGATGGTTGAATAGGTCGTTCACACTTCCCAGGTAGTTAGTGGTGGGGTCATTAAGGTGTTATTAACAAGATAATGACACACACTTGCCCATACCTACCTATCATACATACTTACTTGCATTATACTCAAAGTTTAAACCATATATTCTATCCTTCAATTACTGGCTTTATTTTTCTTCAAGTAATTCATTCATTTTATTCATTCCTATTGCTTGTGTGTGTCTTTCATTTTTCATCTTCATTCACACACCCAACACTAGCTAAAAAAAATAAATAAATAAATATAGATAAATAAAAGAGAAAAAAATATATATACAATAAGAAAATTAATCCTACAACTTATCTCTCAATACAAATACACTTTTCTAGGTATTAATAATTAGTTAACATTAATTACGACTATAGTTAATGATCCATCTTACCTGTGTTTACCCCTAGAAGCAGTAGGAGGTGATTAGGAAGCAGGTAACAAGGTCATTCCACCTCAATTCATTATAGCTCTTTAAGTACACTCGTTAACACCATCAATTAGTGCTTCACAAATGCCTTAGCAAATCATTATGCTTCTTGGACCACTAAGTATCACCTCATTAAATAAACACTATTAATATCCTGCATTTAATTAGTGTGTGGATATAATTATGGTGTATATATATATATTTTTAATAATACTGGTTGTTGAAAGCTCTCCTTCTTCCTTCCTTCCTTCCTTCCTTCCTTCACTAACTCTCCTCTCCCCTCCTTCTCTCCTCCTTCCTTCTTTCACCCACTCCACTAACTCTCCTCCCCTCCTCCTTCCTTCCTTCCTTTCTTTCATCCACTCCACTATATATAACTCTCCTCTCCCCTCCTCCCTCCTCCTTCCTTCCTTCACCCACTCCACTAATTCACTCCCTACACACACAAACAGCCTTCAGTGGGCGTAGTAGAAGTGGTATTCATTATTATTATTATTATTATTATTTGGTAGACAGACATAACTAATAATTCTATACACATGCAAGCTAAGTTCAGAAAGGATTAGTTAGTTGATAAAGAGAGGCAATATGTTATTAATAATTTTATTCAGTTTCATCAAATTCTACATTCAAATGATAAGGATAAGGTGGGCTACAAAGAGGGTTTTTACAATCATTAAAATTTCAATATGATAAATTTCACTATATATATATAGATTTTGATCACTTGCAGAGGGCAGGGAGGGGCGGGGGGGCGGCTGCTGCGGCGGTGGTGGTGGTGGTGGTGGTGGTGGTGACTGTGGTGGTGGTGACGGTGGTGGTGGTGGTGGTGGTGGTGATGGTGGTGGTGGTGGTGGTGGTGTTGAGGGAAGGGGAGGAATTAGAGGACTGAAAAAGATGGAAAGAGGTTTGAGTACTACTATAACTACTACTACTATACTACTACTACTACTACTACTACTACTACTACTACTACTACTACTATTATTACTACTACCATTACTTAGATTACCCCCAAAACTACATTACATCAACATTGTTCTCTACTTAAATTTTCCTCCTTCTTAGAAAGCCAATTGAGGTAGGTAAATACAGCCATACAATCGTGAATTCATAAGATATAGAAACTTTACTGTATCTATAAAGGACATAATATCTATAACACACTTACTTATAAAGGGTTCAGTTGTGTGCCGTCGAGGGGAGGGGGAGGTTGTGTGTCACGGCTCCTCCTCCTCCTCCTCCTCCTCCTCCTCCTTGTCCCTCCTGCTCCTCTCTGCTGGAAGGAAGGAAGAAGATAAATAGATAATAAGGGATAGATGAAATTTCTCTTACTCTTCCTAAACTATCTCTCTTCTCTTCTCCTCCTCCTCCTCCTCCTCCTCCTCCTCCTCCTCCTCCTCGTCGTCCTCACCTCATCCTTCCACAGTCGTCGCCGCGTCCTGTGAGAGTGACCTTCGAGGAGGACGCCACTCACGCCCTTCTTCCTCGCACCTCCTCCTTGGCACCGCAACCTGGGGGTAACAAGGGCACATCAGCGTTACAAGGGTGGGAGAGAGAGAAGAGAGAAAGAGAAAGAGAAAGAGAGAGAGAGAGAGAGAGAGAGAGAGAGAGAGAGAGAGAGAGAGAGAGAGAGAGAGAGAGAGAGAGAGAGAGAGAGAGAGAGAGGGAAAGGGAGATAGATAGATAGAAAGAGAGAGAAAAAAAAGATAGAAGGAAGGAAGGAAGGAAAGAAAGAAAAAAGGGTATATATAGCACACTTAAGAGAGAGAGAGAGAGAAAAAAGAGAGAGAAAAGAGAGAGAGCAAATAGAGAGAGAGCCACGCCCGCCCTTACCTGCTGTAGAGGTGATGGGGTAGGCCTAAACATGATCCCCTCGTCCAGCCTATCACCCACGCCCACGCCTATTCCATTGACCGTCTCTGAGTTGACCAGCAGACCAGACACGCCCGCAGCCCGACGCCTCGCCCACGGCACCTGTACAAACACACAAACAAACACACATACACACACATACATAAACATACATACATACAAAAAGAAAAAGAAAAAGGAAAAGGAAAAAAAATACTCCTTAATCCTACCTCTATCCTACGCTATCCTAATATCCTTCACACCCATCCTTCCTTCACCCACACGATGCCCTTGGGAAATCAGCGTCCAGGAACCTCAGTAGGACCCCCTAAGCCCTTGCAGGATACCGGTAGGACCTTCCTCAGAGTCCCAAGGGTGGCGTAACATAGAGAAGGATTGTCAGAGTCCTATTACATCCTATCACGTAAGGATTAAAGTCTCGACTCCTAGGATATAAAAAAAGGAGGAAGGAGGGAGGAGGAAGGGAGGAAGGGAGGAAGGGAGGAAGGGAGGAAGGGAGGAAAGGAGGAAAGGGAGGAAAGGGAGGATAGGAGAGAGGAGTGGAGGAAAGGAAGGGAAGAGAGGAAAGGAAGGAAGGAAGGAAGGATTGGAGGAAAGGAAGGAAAGGGAGGAAGAAGGAAGGATAGGGAGGAAGGGTAGGAAGGGAAGGGGAGGAAGGGTGTTTTAGGGAGTTGTTAGGTTACAAAAAATAAATAAATAAAAATAAAATGTAAAAATAAATAAATAAATGAATAGATAAATAAAACATCAAGAGATTTGTTTTATATTCCAAGAGTGAGTGAGTGAAAAGTGAAGTCAAATTCTAACTCCCTTCCCCCTCCCCTTCCCCTTCCCCTCCCCTTCCCCTTCCCTTCCCCTTCCCCGCCTGCATTACATCCCTACTTGGCCTGGTTCCCTCCCCGCCAATCCTCCATCAATACCCTTGCAAGCCTCCTTCATTAGCAAGGCGCTTTCCCACTGTGCACCTCGTCCCTAGAGTGCTGAAGGAAGGGAGGAAGGGAGGAAGGAGGAGGAAGAGAGGAAGGGAGTGAGATAGGTGTGTCTCTTCCTCCCCTTCCCCCTTCCTCTCCTTTCCTCCCTTTCTTTACCTTAACCTATCTTACCTCCCCCTCCACCTTTCCCTTCACATCTTCATCTTTACCTAACCTAACCTAACCTAACCTTACCTAACCTAACCTAACCTACCTTACCTTACCTTACCTACCTAACTTACCTACCTTACCTTACCTAACCTAACCTTACCTACCTTACCTAACCTAACCTAACCTAACCTAACTTACCTAACCTAACCTTACCTTACCTTACCTACCTCCCCCTTCCCTTCCCTTCTCTAGGCTTACCGTGCCGTAGTCGGACTCAGCCAGGCGATGCAGCTGCCTCCTGGGTGTGTGCCGGGCGCTTCGAGGCTTCAAACTCGTCCTAGGGAGCGCTTGACCCTCCACAGGACCCCAACCACACACCACGCTCACCCCCGCCTTCACGAGGGAGAACAGGGATGGGAAGGGTGATAAAGGGTGTTAAAGGGGGTTAAAAGGGATGGAAAGGGATTTGATACTACTACTACTACTACTATTATTATAAAGGGAAGGTCATATTGTCAAATTAATCATCTTCTACAGGTGTTATTAGTGAGGATTATTTTTACAAGGTCATTTGTAGTATATATAATTTTTTTTTATAGTTTTTTTAGGATTTTTTAAGTAACTACAGGGATTCGAACCCATGAGACAGACTACACAGGTTCAGACACTAACTATAACACCAAAAGGATAGAAAAAAAAACCATATAATTAAAAGCTTCAATGTGTTAAGAAATTTGAAAGCTTTGTGTTATAAAAAAAAAAATAACAAGAGAGAAGAGAGAGAGAAAGGGAGAAAGAGAGGCAAGAGAGAGAGAGAGAGAGAGAAAGAGAGAGAGGGAAAATAATAAAAGATTAATTCCTGCTTCATAAATCCAGTGAATCATGAACTTGTAAAACACACATAACAGGTATACACACACAGGCTCAAAGAATGGTTCACTCTCACTGCTTCACACGGTTCGAACCCCGCCAGTATATATCTTCGAAGCATTCAGACCAAAACATTAATTCATTTTATTTTTTTTGTCTCGAAGCCTCATTCATTTGGCTCGAATCCCTTTGTAATGTATGTGTTTGTTTCTTGTTTTTTTTATATATATGTGTTTTATTTCCTATACGAGTTAAGGACTAATATATTATCTCTCTCTCTCTCTCTCTCTCTCTCTCTCTCTCTCTCTCTCTCTCTCTCTCTCTCTCTCTCTCTCTCTCTCTCTCTCTCTCTCCCCTTCCTCTTATTCCCTCTCTCCTTATTCTTTCTTCCTCTCTCTCTCTTCTTCCCTCTTTCTATTTCAATATCACTGCTTGTTCTCATATTCTTTCCCCCTTCCTCGATCTACCAATTACTCTCTCTCTCTCTCTCTCTCTCTCTCTCTCTCTCTCTCTCTCTCTCTCTCTCTCTCTCTCTCTCTCTCTCGTTACTTACCTGTCCCGTCTTAATTACCTTCCTCCAGGTAATAAAACTCAACTTTAATCATACCTAACTACTTCTACTTCTACTTCTACTACTACTTCTACTTCTACTACTACTACTACTACTACAACTACTACTACTACTACTACTTAGATTCCACCAATTATGTGTGTTTTTCATCAGCTTATTGACCCTAACGAGGCAACAGGTTAATTGGGTTGTTAACTTACCTTCGTGACAGCGGGGGGCACACGGAGGGGGGGCGGAGGTGGGGCAGCGGTGTACCTTGCCAGGGAGGGTAGGCTGGCAGGGGGCAGGGTAGAGGGCGGGGCTGGGGCAGGGCTGGAAGATAAGATATGATTAGATAAGAGTTGAAAGTGAACGTGTTTGTGTGTCCTGTGTGTGTGTGTGTGTGTGTGTGTGTGTGTGTGTGTTGTGTGTGTGTGTGTGTGTGTGTGTGTGTGTGTGTGAAGTCTTTTTGTTGTGTTTATCCCGTGTGTTGATTCTGTTAATTGGATGAAGAATTGAATAGAAAATGTAAAGGGTAACTGCCTCCCACCACCCACCCACCCCACACTAATATTTTTTTTTTTAATACCTGCGGCACCTGATCTGATACCTGGCGTCCCTCCCTTTATTCCCTTTACCCCTTTACTCCCTTTACTCCTTTACTCCCTTTTTTTCTTAAGGGTACTGGCTAAGGGACAATAAAATCTTAACCCTTTACTTCCTTTACTCCCTTTTACCCTTTCCTCCCTTTACTCCCTTTATCCCCTTTCCTCCCTTTACTCCCTTTTCCCTCTTCACCTCACACAGCAGCGGCGAGATTGTGAAATTTAGTGGAAAAAGGAAAAAAAATACACTCGTGGATTTAGTGAATGGGAAAAAAAAGGAGTGGATTTATGGGGAAAGAAAGGAAAAAAACTAAAGTGGAGTTAGTTCGTTAGTTAGTGGGGAAAAAAGTATAATAAGTGTGGAAAAAAAGTGATTGTAAGAGAGGGAAAAAAAAGGAGTTAGTGAAAGAGAGGAAAAAAAGTGGTTTGTGAGAGAGAAAAGAGAGAAAAAAAATGGAGTATAAAATATGTAGACATAATATATAAAAAAAGACTTAAAATCACTGATCAAAAACCATTAATTAAACCCCATACAAGAGTGATGTTAGGTTAGGTTAGGTTAGGTTAGGTAGGAGTGTTAGGTGGTCGTGCCTTACCTGAAGGAGGCGTAGGTGGAGTGTGGAGTGGAGTGGGAGTAGGGGAGTGTAGTAGTATAGAGGGAAGCCGCCACATCTAGTATAGGCGGGGGCGTCTTGAGTATAGGGAGTGCGTAATCCCCACCTATCAAACCACTACTGGCACTGCGACGGGCTGGGGTAACGGTGCCTTCCCTGCTATGATCACTAAGGTGCCTGCCGATGGTGGCTACACTGTACTGAGAGGCACTGAAGAGGGGCGTCTTGTAGGGCTCGTGGTAGAGTGATCCCTCCTCCCCTGGCATAGCTACAGGGCCGTAGAGGGAGGCGCCAGCGTTGGTACTCGTGCTGGCCGCGGAGAAACTCGGAGGGAGACGCAGAGACTTGAGATCGAAGGTTGTACTGGCGGTCTCTGAAGGCGGGCTTTTCAGGACATGCGGGGAGGCCTTCTTCTTCCTTAACCTCCTGACGTAGATGAGTAGACCAGCAGCTACTAGGAGGAATACCACTACTACGAACCCCACTACCACGCCCATGAAGGCTCGGGTGTGGGCGTGGGCGGCGGAGACAGTGGAGACGTCTAAGGTAGCGTCGTCGTCGTTGCGTCCGGCGATGTGCTCTGCTGGGGAGGTTGTCTTGCCGTCTGCCCAGTCTGTTAGGTTACACTGGCATGGCTCTGGGGGTCAAGGGTCAAGGGTCAGGTCAGGACGTGTGTTAAACAGATTCTGTAACGCTTATTACTATTATTATTATTATTATTATTATCATTATTTCACTTCAGTTTCCTTCTAGAGCAACTTTAGTCTAATATTGACGTGGGAGTCTCGTCTCATTCCCGGCTTTCACATCACACTCAACACACACACACACACACACACACACACACACACACACACACACACACACGTCACAAAGCTGTGTTGACCGGCCTAATTAATAGAGGGTAGTTACCGTAGAGCTAATTGGAAGCCAAGTCTTATACGTTACAAAATAAAACTAACACACTGAAACTAAAAAAATATATACAACTTATAAACTAGACATAATATTAGACTTAACACATAATATAAATGAACATTCGTTAATACAATACAACTAAAACATCACTGAATTTATAACACAAAAGATGTATAAAAGCAATGTTAATGAGGGCGTGTGTTCGTATCCCAGCGCTGACACCAATATTGGACTGAGCTGAGCGGTGAGAGTGTAATAAGTAACAATGGTGACAGGACAGGACTGAAGGGAGAGTTAACAGTCCTTAATATAACAGTTCATTAGAGGAAGCACAGATATCTAAAACAAGAAATACTATTATTGATTCAGTTTATTTATATTTTCGTTTTTTTATGTTTTTTCTTGTTATCTTTTCTGTTTTATGTTTTAAGTCTCTTTGTTATGGACTCAGATTCCTTATTATACTTACCGCTGTCAAAATACACTTCACTCAGGGCCAGCCAAGGACCAGGGAAGTACAGCAGCAGCCTAAGGACACGGCCGGGGCGGTGGCGAAGGTCAAGGGTCAGGTTGTGGACGCCGGAGGTCAACACGCCTGGCCAGCTGGGGGTCGAAGTCAAAGGTTTCTCGTGGAAGTTGGTGCCGTCCTCGCCGAAGTACACCTCGACCTTCGATGGCAACTGTGAGGGTGGGAGGAAGTTGTTAAGGTGAGAAAGTGTGTGTGTGAGTGTGTGAGAGGAAGATTGCAAGGTAAAAGAAAGAGTGTGAGTGTGAGAAAGAGAAACAGAAGAAGTTTGCCAGGTAAAAGAAAGAGTGTAAGTGTGAGAAAGTGAGAGAGGGAGGAAGATTTCAAGGTAAAAGAAAGAGTGTGTGAGTGTGTGAGTGAGGAAATTTTTAAGGTAAGGTAAGGATAGATAGATTTTCCTGAAGGACTGACTGAGTGAAGGGAGATGGATAGATGGGAGTGGATCAGACCATCACACTCTCCTTCTTATCTCCCTCTTCCTAGGACTTCAAAATTTTTTTCTTACTATGAGCAAACAAAACAAAACAAAACAAAACAAAACAAAACAAAACAAAAACTTAAGGAAAAGTAAAAGAAAAAAGAAAAAGAAAGTGATGGGCAGCGGATTTGTGCGTCTTGAAGGAAAAAGAGGAGGAGGAGGAGGAGGAGGAGGAGGAGGAGAAGAGCTCTTACCTCCACTTTTTTCCCTCTTTTCCTCCTTCCTATAGCTGATTTAAGAGTCTAGCTTTTAAGGGAGGAGGAGGATAAGGAGGAGGAGGAGGAGGAGGAGGAGGAGGAGGAGGAGGAGGAGGAGGAAATCTTAAAGAGGAAGAGAGACCAGACCAGGTAACTCATGAACTAAGAAGAAAAGAATGAATAAAAAAAATAAATAAATAAAATAGTCAACCTTTTCTTATGCATTTCTCTTTCAGCCACAAAAACTTAAAGAAAATGAAGACAAATAAGAAGGCAAACTATTAAGAGTCTTGAGTGAAGGTTTTTATGCACGAGTAAAGAGTTAGTGAGGCAGGAAAGTAAATATTAGAACTGACCGGAGATAAGATTTGTTGAGAAGGAGAAGGAAAAGGTAAGGTAAGTCTAGGTTAAGAGAAAAGGCTCATTAGCAAACAGGTAAAAAAAATTTGGGTTTAATGATTAGGCCTCAGTTGTAGAGAGAAAATAAGACTGTTTAATTGGAGGAGAAATGTCTGAGTTTTTGTTTTATTTGTATACAATCTCAATCTCTCAATCTCTCTCTCTCTCTCTCTCTCTCTCTCTCTCTCTCTCTCTCTCTCTCTCTCTCTCTCTCTCTCTCTCTCTCTCTCTCTCTCTCTCTCTCTCTCTCTCTCTCAAGTAATTAGTATTCTGATTCAATTATTGTAAACTGAAGTGAGAAAAAAAACCACACAAAAATTACCGGAATATTAATAAGTTGAACCCGTCAATATTATGCACCCCACCTGCACGCACACACGCACACACGCACACACACACACACATTACATTTTCTCTCAGTGTTAAATCTATAAAAAACATTGAATTCAACCACATTTTCAAACCACCACCACCACCACCACCACCACCACTACCACCACCAGTACTACCACCAGTAGAAGCCGTAGCCGTAAGCCCGTCTGTAACCAAATGGTGTGGGTATACTCTACTGAGGGAGGGAAGGGCAGGGAAGGGAAGGGGAGAGCAGGGAAGGGTAGGGAAGGGAAGGGAAGGGTAGGGTAGGATAGGGAAGGGAGGGGAAAGGAAGGGTAAATGAACTGTGAACTTGAGTGGGTTTAAAAGTACATTTCTAAAATCGAGGTGGGAGAGGGGAGGCGCGTCCAAGTCTATCACCTGGAGAGCTGATGGCTTGTACAGGTAAGGGAGTCCACCTGTTAATGGGGTGTGGGACAGACAAAGCAATGGATGGCCTCTAAATGGGGTGGTCCAGCTAATGAAGTTTAAGGGAGGGTGGGAGGCGAGGGCAGGGGAATGGGGTGGTGAGTGAAAAAAACATTGTGTGTGTGTGTGTTGGGGGTGGGGGGGTAGGGTGTTGTGTGTTTGTGTGTGTGTGTGTGATTCTGTGGGTGTGGAAGTAGAATTGTAGTAGCTGTTTTTTCCTGTTTTTTTAATGTTTTTTTTATTATCCTTTGTTTTGGAGCTGGTAAGAGGATAAGATGGTGAGGTTTTTTTTTTATCTATCTATCTTTCACTCTCTCTTTTTCACACAATCACTATTTTTCTCTATTCTCTATCTATTTACCATATATTCTATCCCTATCTCTCTCATACCTTCCTTTCAATCTCCATTCTTACAATTACCCTTTTCCTTCCTTCCTTCTTCCTCCTACTCCTTCCTTCCTTACTCTCTCCACAATTCTGTCCACTCTCGCCACTGCCCAAGATGCAAACACCATAACAGCGAGCAGGCAAACAAGTCTAATTGGGTCTACGGACAGAAGACTCGCCAGAGACTCAGATGGGAGACTTCACAACACACAGAGAGCCTTCAGGAGTCGAGGTAAAAGACCGCTGGAAGAAAATTGTACCCAAGACCCAAATGAAAACTCCACGAATGGGAGACTATAGGAGAATTATTAAGGAGATTTATATAGATTAGAGGAAGGTAAAGGTCTTGGGTGTGGTATAAATGCAAAGATGCTTGACTAGAGGTGGGATTCAGAGGCTACGAAAGAAAATTGGATGCCGGATGAAAAGGCAGAGAGAGAGAGAGAAGGTGGATTTGAAGGTGAGTTGGCAGTGGAATATATTTTTGGTGTTTTATTTATGAAGGTGTTGTGGTGAGATTAGATTTACTTTGTGTGTTATGTATGTTTTCTTTTAATGTTTATTTGAATGTGTTGGTTTCTCAGATTGGTTTATATTTTATTTTATTTTGCTGTGAAAGTTCAAAAGGTTAGATTAGATTATGTTACCTGTGTTGCGATATATATGTTATTTTGAAGTATTTATTCAGTGTGTGTTCGAGTGTATTGACATTTTCTACGCTCAAGGGATAACCAGACTAAAATATTATACCTTGACCGAGAGAAAATGTAAGTAAGTAAACTGAAGCAAAAAGGAAAACTGAGGCGAAAAAATAAAGAAATCTGAAAATAATGTCAAAAATAAAGTTGAAAGTTGAAATGGAAAAGGAAGGAAAACAGTGGAAAAAGGAAATATTCACTCAAGAAAAGAAGGAAAATAAAACAATCTGACAACAATAATAAAATAATAAATAAATAGAAATATGATAAAATAAGGAAAAAGAAAAATATAAACAAACAAACACACACACACACACACACACACACACACACATACATTTCAAGGTCACCAATTTTTTTTTAACTCAAACTAGACGTAAAAAATGAAGAAAAAAAACTTATATAAATCAATGCTCTCTCTCTCTCTCTCTCTCTCTCCTCTCTCTCTCTCTCTCTCTCTCTCTCTCTCTCTCTCTCTCTCGCCACGCCCTCCTCAAATATCTCACTCTTATCTCTAGTTTCCCCTTACATGCTAATGGACAAACCGGGCTGAGGGGAAAGGAGAGAGGGAGAGAGAGAGAGAGGGAGAGAGAGAGAGAGGGGGAGAGGGAGAGAGAGAGGGGAAGGGGGATAGAGGGGGAGAGAGGAGAGAGGGAGTAGATTAACAATAGGAAATGGTGATGGTAGTAGAGAGTGAGAGAGTGGAGAGAGAGAGAGAGAGAGAGAGAGAGAGAGAGGAGAGAGAGAGAGAGAGAGAGAGAGAGAGAGAGAGAGAGAGAGAGAGAGAGTATAGTAACTTAATAGTATGCACGATGGAAAGTTACAAGGACAGCCTCCCTCCCTCTCTCTCTCTCTCTCTCTCTCTCTCTCTCTCTCTCTCTCTCTCTCTCTCTCTCTCTCTCTCATCATCCTTAAACTTAACTGGGTGTCAACTTTTTAAACTCTCTTGTACATCAGTTTTTTCACATTTTTTTTCATGCTAACTTTCAAACACTAAGCTCTTTTTTTTTTTTTTTTTTCTTTTTTTTTTTTTATTTATCCTACCTTGAAGAAAAGAAAGACAGACAGACAGACAGATAGACAGATAGATAGACAGGCAGGAGGAGGGATCTCTTTTCCTTTCTCTTTTTCTTTTTCTCTCTCTTTTCCTCTTGCTCTTTCTGTCTCACACACACACACAAACACACACACAGAAAAAACATTGAAAAACACACACACACACACATACACACATACACAAAAAAAACCAGAAAAAACACACACAAAAACAGACACAAACAGACAGACAACAACAGGAATACCAACGACACAAACGACCAATCAGGGAACAGGAGGAGGAGGAGGAGGAGGAGGAGGAGGAGGAGGAGGAGGAAGGAGGAGGAGGAGGAGGAGGAAGGAAAGAAGAGGAGGAGTTAATACGAAATAAGAAAGCTCTCTATTCTCCTCTTCTTCTTCTTCTTCTTCCTCCTCCTCCTCCTCCTCCTCCTCTTCCTCTTTCGTAGTTATTCCCGTCTTCGTTCTCTTAAATTTTCTTGTCAGCTCTTATTTATTCCTCATTATATCTTCTCCTTCCTTCACCTCCTCTTCCTCATCCTCTTATTTTTTTTCATTCTCTTTCTTCCTCCTCCTCCTCCTCCTCTCTCTCCCTCCTCCTCCTCCTTCTCCTCCTCCTCCTCATAGTGAAATATAAGCATCACCTGGCGACCTTGAGGAGGAGGAGGAGGAGGAGGAGGAGGAGGAGGAGGAGGAGGAGGAGGAAGAGGAGGAGGAGAATAAAATGAAGAAGAAGGAAAAGGAGGAGGTGGTAACAGGCATAAATACGTGAAATGATGATAAAAGGAGGAGGAGGAGGAGGAGGAGGAGGAGGAGGAGGAGGAGGAGGAGGAGGAGGAGGAAGATATGGTGATTGGATAACTTAATCTTTCTGCTTCGTCTGTGTCTGTCTGTTTCACATTTGACAAATACGATTACGGTGACAGAGCGAGAGCGAGAGAGAGAGAGAGAGAGAGAGAGAGAGAGAGAGAGAGAGAGAGAGAGAGAGAGAGAGAGAGAGAGAGAGAGAGAGAGAGAGAGAGAGAGAGAGAGAAATATAAAGATAATAATTCAAACACATACTAAAAATTAACAATATAACGAATGGGAGAATAGAGAAAAAAACTTGAATAAAAACGAGAAATACGCAATGAAGATTAATTAAAAAGACAAAAAATATAAACAGAATAATGAAAGAAAACGATAAAGAAAACGGGATGTATAGACGCATGGGTGGAAGGGGGACGCTTAAGTAAACAGACTAATAATGAAATAAAGTTAGAAATTATGATAAGGCAAACAGCGCCAAGGAATAAAAGGAAGAATGAAATGAAGAGAATAAATAGAGGAAGAAGGAAGGAAGGAAGGAAGAGGAGGAAGAGGAGAGAAGGAAGGAAGGAAGAGGAGTGAAGGTAAATATTAGACACGAAGGGGAAGAAGGAAAGAATCTGGATAAATATTAGAATAGAGAGAGAGAGAGAACTGGGAGGCAGAAAAAAAGTGTCTCTCTCTCTCTCTCTCTCTCTCTCTCTCTCTCTCTCTCTCTCTCTCTCTCTCTCTCTCTCTCTCTCTCTCTCTCTCTCTCTCTCTCTCAGCAACAATCTCGGAGTCTACAGTTAACTCTCTCTCTGTTAATTCATTCCTGGAAATAAAAATAGCAGTCAACACGTAGCCATCCTTAATTAGCGAGGCGCAACGGCAGGTAGACACAGGTAGATACAGGTAGATACCCCCACCTACCTACCCACCTACCTGCTTTGTTTTGGGTGGGGGGGTGGGGAGGGGGAGGTAATGGGTAGTAGGCGGGGTCGTTACCTGGTCTAGTCTGGTTTCGATTCTAAGTTTGTCTTTTTCCTCAGGTATCTGGCAGCGTGTTTGGTAATACTGCCGCCAGGGATTTTGTTGATGAATTATAACGGGATATCTAACTTTATTTTAACGATCTTCACCCAACTAACTTAATGGAATTGCCAAGGCCTTTACAAACAGAGACAAAGAAACAGATAGACAGACAGATAGACAGGGAAAGTTTTTAGTACGTGTGGAAGTGAGTAGCTGTTTAGATTTTTCCTGTCTGCCTGCCTGCCTGCCTGTCTGTCTGTCTATCTCTGTCTGTCTGTTTTCATGCATTTTAGAGTGTGTTTTTGGGGTACACTTGCAGCAATTATAGACTCATGCCTTCTGTAGTGCCTTGTATAGTGTAATGTATAGTGTGTTGTATAGTGTAGTGTGTATAGTTTAAATATCAACCAATTATTGTGCAATGGGTGTGTGTCGTTATGTGTGTGTGTGTGTGTGTGTGTGTGTGTGTGTGTGTGTGTGTGTGTGTGTGTGTGTGTGTGTGTGTGTGTGTGTGTGTGTGTGTGTGTGTGTTATCGCCAGTGTGTTTGGTGAACTAAAAATTAATACTCAGTTTAGGTTTGGGACAAGATGTGGAACCAATATTATTT
>JAPQNM010000026.1:5292991-5307991 GCA_029783475.1 Metacarcinus magister
CCCTCTAGAAACTCATAACCCTCTCTCTCTCTCTCTCTCTCTCTCTCTCTCTCTCTCTCTCTCTCTCTCTCTCTCTCTCTCTCTCTCTCTCTCTCTCTCTCTTATACACAATATTAACAAACCGTAACTCTTACCATCACCTATGAAGCAGAAGAGGAAGAGGAAGAGGAGGAGGAAGAGGAGGAGGAGGAGGAGGAGGAGGAAGAATACGAGAAAGAGGAAGAGGTGGAAGAGGTTAACCTATTCACCGTGATAATGCAAAAAGTTTCTTGTATCGCCTGTGATCTAATAATTTATGATTTTTCAATCTATACATTGAATAATATGCTTAGGATAGTAAATTTCTCCTGGTTTATCCGATTTGAACAGTAGCATCAACACATCGCACATCGTTTAGTCTTAAGTTACATAAGTTATACAGCATTGAAGCTGAATACAAAACGATTTCAAAGCCATGATACGAGGGAAGCGCGTTGCCAGACGTACAGTGGTCTAGCGCTCGGGTGAGCGAGCCTAGGGTCCCAGGTTCGAATCCCCGATATTCGCTGACCACTTTTCATTCTTTGATATCACCGCCAAGTGGCCAAAGACTACCCAAATTGCTGCCATACTGTCCTCAGACGGGACTTACAACGTTATATGCATCTGAGGCTGTAGCAGCGATTAGCCTCGCACGTTCTCAACATATTAAAGAGAGAACGTAAACATTTGAGGCGTCACTATAAAAATCTAATAACCTACGTCAAATAACAGGCGAGGCAAGTCCATCTGTGCCTCCATAAGCCTACTGGCGCCAACGGTTAATGATATAGAAAAACAACAACACCCCTCACCACACCCCATAGCAGTTTGTTGTTTTGTTTACACACACACACACACACACACACACACACACACACACAACACACACACACACACACACACACACACGCGCGCGCGCGCGCGCGTTCACCAAACGTGTGTGTGTGTGTGAGTGTATATAAACAGAAAGCAAAAGGACGTTTATGTGTGTGTGTGTATGTATGTATATATATATATATATATATATATATATATATATATATATATATATATATATATACATATACATATATATATATATATATATATATATATATATATACACATATATATATATATATATATATATATATATATATATATATATACATATACATATATATATATATATATATATATATATATATATATACATATATATATATATATATATATTTATATATATATATATATATATATATATATATATATATTTATATAAATATATATATATATATATATATATATATATATTTATATATATAAATATATATATATATATATATATATATATATATTTATATATATATATATATATATATATATATATATACATATATATTTATATATATATATATATATATATATATATATATATATATACATATATATAAATATATATATATATATATATATATATATATATAATCATGTTTTTATATAAATATTAAGTTTCATTTTACTGCGTAATTATTAGTCATAGAACAAATATTCATAATGACAGTTGTACAGTTTAATTAGGTCTATCAGATGCTGCAATGATATTTCCAATATCTCTAATAGCTTTCGAGAAAATGAGGAGGAAAGTCATGTTTTTATATAAATATTAAGTTTCATTTTACTGCGTAATTATTAGTCATAGAACAAATATTCATAATATCAGTTGTATAGTTTAATTAGGTCTATCAGATGCTGCAATTATATTTCCAATATCTCTAATAGCTTTCAAGAAAATGACGAGGAAAGTCATGTTTTTATATAAAAATACGGTTTTATTTTACTGCGTAATTATTAGTCATAGAACAAATATTCAGATTCAGATTCAGATTCAGATTCAGATGATGCAATGATATTTCCAATATCTCTAATAGCTTTCGAGAAAACGAGGAAGAAAGTAATTTAAAAAAAAGTAAAATTCACTATTTATTAGTACTAGTGAAAATATTCATAATGACAGTAGTAGATTTTAATTAGGTCTATCAGATGCTGCAATAATATTTCAAATATCTCTAATAGCTTTCGAGAAAATGAGGAGGAAAGTCATGTTTTTTATATATAAATTAAGTTTCATTTTACTGCGTAATTATTAGTCATAGAACAAATAATCATAATGAGAGTTGTACAGTTTAATTAGGTGTATCAGATGCTGCAATGATATTTCCAATATCTCTAATAGCTTTCGAGAAAATGAGGAGGAAAGTCATGTTTTTATATAAAAATTAAGTTTCATTTTACTGCGTAATTATTAGTCATAGAACAAATATTTATAATATCAGTTGTATAGTTTAATTAGGTCTATCAGATGCTGCAATTATATTTCCAATATCTCTAATAGCTTTCAAGAAAATGACGAGGAAAGTCATGTTTTTATATAAAAATACGGTTTTATTTTACTGCGTAATTATTAGTCATAGAACAAATATTCAGATTCAGATTCAGATTCAGATTCAGATGATGCAATGATATTTCCAATATCTCTAATAGCTTTCGAGAAAACGAGGAAGAAAGTAATTTTAAAAAAAGTAAAATTCACTATTTATTAGTACTAGTGAAAATATTCATAATGACAGTAGTAGATTTTAATTAGGTCTATCAGATGCTGCAATAATATTTCAAATATCTCTAATAGCTTTCGAGAAAATGAGGAGGAAAGTCATGTTTTTTATATATAAATTAAGTTTCATTTTACTGCGTAATTATTAGTCATAGAACAAATAATCATAATGAGAGTTGTACAGTTTAATTAGGTGTATCAGATGCTGCAATGATATTTCCAATATCTCTAATAGCTTTCGAGAAAATGAGGAGGAAAGTCATGTTTTTATATAAAAATTAAGTTTCATTTTACTGCGTAATTATTAGTCATAGAACAAATATTCATAATGACAGTTGTACAGTTTAATTAGGTCTATCAGATGCTGTAATGATATTTCCAATATCTCTAATAGCTTTCGGGAAAAAGAGGAGGAAAGTCATGTTTTTAAATAAATATTAAGTTTAATTTTACTGCGTAATTGTTAGTCATAGAACAAATATTCATAATGACAGTTGTACAGTTTAATTAGGTGTATCAGCTGCTGCAATGATATTTCCAATATCTCTAATAGCTTTCGAGAAAATGAGGAGGAAAGTCATGTTTTTAAATAAATATTAAGTTTCATTTTACTGCGTAATTATTAGTCATAGAACAAATATTCATAATATCAGTTGTATAGTTTAATTAGGTCTATCAGATGCTGCAATTATATTTCCAATATCTCTAATAGCTTTCAAGAAAATGACGAGGAAAGTCATGTTTTTATATAAAAATACGGTTTTATTTTACTGCGTAATTATTAGTCATAGAACAAATATTCAGATTCAGATTCAGATTCAGATTCAGATGATGCAATGATATTTCCAATATCTCTAATAGCTTTCGAGAAAACGAGGAAGAAAGTAATTTTAAAAAAAGTAAAATTCACTATTTATTAGTACTAGTGAAAATATTCATAATGACAGTAGTAGATTTTAATTAGGTCTATCAGATGCTGCAATAATATTTCAAATATCTCTAATAGCTTTCGAGAAAATGAGGAGGAAAGTCATGTTTTTTATATATAAATTAAGTTTCATTTTACTGCGTAATTATTAGTCATAGAACAAATAATCATAATGAGAGTTGTACAGTTTAATTAGGTGTATCAGATGCTGCAATGATATTTCCAATATCTCTAATAGCTTTCGAGAAAATGAGGAGGAAAGTCATGTTTTTATATAAAAATTAAGTTTCATTTTACTGCGTAATTATTAGTCATAGAACAAATATTCATAATATCAGTTGTACAGTTTAATTAGGTCTATCAGATGCTGCAATTATATTTCCAATATCTCTAATAGCTTTCAAGAAAATGACGAGGAAAGTCATGTTTTTATATAAAAATACGGTTTTATTTTACTGCGTAATTATTAGTCATAGAACAAATATTCAGATTCAGATTCAGATTCAGATTCAGATGATGCAATGATATTTCCAATATCTCTAATAGCTTTCGAGAAAACGAGGAAGAAAGTAATTTTAAAAAAAGTAAAATTCACTATTTATTAGTACTAGTGAAAATATTCATAATGACAGTAGTAGATTTTAATTAGGTCTATCAGATGCTGCAATAATATTTCAAATATCTCTAATAGCTTTCGAGAAAATGAGGAGGAAAGTCATGTTTTTTATATATAAATTAAGTTTCATTTTACTGCGTAATTATTAGTCATAGAACAAATAATCATAATGAGAGTTGTACAGTTTAATTAGGTGTATCAGATGCTGCAATGATATTTCCAATATCTCTAATAGCTTTCGAGAAAATGAGGAGGAAAGTCATGTTTTTATATAAAAATTAAGTTTCATTTTACTGCGTAATTATTAGTCATAGAACAAATATTCATAATATCAGTTGTATAGTTTAATTAGGTCTATCAGATGCTGCAATTATATTTCCAATATCTCTAATAGCTTTCGAGAAAATGACGAGGAAAGTCATGTTTTTATATAAAAATAAGTTTTATTTTACTGCGTAATTATTAGTCATAGAACAAATATTCATATGACAGTTGTACAGTTTAATTAGGTCTATCAGATGCTGCAATAATATTTCAAATATCTCTAATAGCTTTCGAGAAAATGAGGAGGAAAGTCATGTTTTTTATATATAAATTAAGTTTCATTTTACTGCGTAATTATTAGTCATAGAACAAATAATCATAATGAGAGTTGTACAGTTTAATTAGGTGTATCAGATGCTGCAATGATATTTCCAATATCTCTAATAGCTTTCGAGAAAATGAGGAGGAAAGTCATGTTTTTATATAAAAATTAAGTTTCATTTTACTGCGTAATTATTAGTCATAGAACAAATATTCATAATATCAGTTGTATAGTTTAATTAGGTCTATCAGATGCTGCAATTATATTTCCAATATCTCTAATAGCTTTCAAGAAAATGACGAGGAAAGTCATGTTTTTATATAAAAATACGGTTTTATTTTACTGCGTAATTATTAGTCATAGAACAAATATTCAGATTCAGATTCAGATTCAGATTCAGATGATGCAATGATATTTCCAATATCTCTAATAGCTTTCGAGAAAACGAGGAAGAAAGTAATTTAAAAAAAAGTAAAATTCACTATTTATTAGTACTAGTGAAAATATTCATAATGACAGTAGTAGATTTTAATTAGGTCTATCAGATGCTGCAATAATATTTCAAATATCTCTAATAGCTTTCGAGAAAATGAGGAGGAAAGTCATGTTTTTTATATATAAATTAAGTTTCATTTTACTGCGTAATTATTAGTCATAGAACAAATAATCATAATGATAGTTGTACAGTTTAATTAGGTGTATCAGATGCTGCAATGATATTTCCAATATCTCTAATAGCTTTCGAGAAAATGAGGAGGAAAGTCATGTTTTTATATAAAAATTAAGTTTCATTTTACTGCGTAATTATTAGTCATAGAACAAATATTCATAATATCAGTTGTATAGTTTAATTAGGTCTATCAGATGCTGCAATTATATTTCCAATATCTCTAATAGCTTTCAAGAAAATGACGAGGAAAGTCATGTTTTTATATAAAAATACGGTTTTATTTTACTGCGTAATTATTAGTCATAGAACAAATATTCAGATTCAGATTCAGATTCAGATTCAGATGATGCAATGATATTTCCAATATCTCTAATAGCTTTCGAGAAAACGAGGAAGAAAGTAATTTTAAAAAAAAGTAAAATTCACTATTTATTAGTACTAGTGAAAATATTCATAATGACAGTAGTAGATTTTAATTAGGTCTATCAGATGCTGCAATAATATTTCAAATATCTCTAATAGCTTTCGAGAAAATGAGGAGGAAAGTCATGTTTTTTATATATAAATTAAGTTTCATTTTACTGCGTAATTATTAGTCATAGAACAAATAATCATAATGAGAGTTGTACAGTTTAATTAGGTGTATCAGATGCTGCAATGATATTTCCAATATCTCTAATAGCTTTCGAGAAAATGAGGAGGAAAGTCATGTTTTTATATAAAAATTAAGTTTCATTTTACTGCGTAATTATTAGTCATAGAACAAATATTCATAATATCAGTTGTATAGTTTAATTAGGTCTATCAGATGCTGCAATTATATTTCCAATATCTCTAATAGCTTTCAAGAAAATGACGAGGAAAGTCATGTTTTTATATAAAAATACGGTTTTATTTTACTGCGTAATTATTAGTCATAGAACAAATATTCAGATTCAGATTCAGATTCAGATTCAGATGATGCAATGATATTTCCAATATCTCTAATAGCTTTCGAGAAAACGAGGAAGAAAGTAATTTTAAAAAAAGTAAAATTCACTATTTATTAGTACTAGTGAAAATATTCATAATGACAGTAGTAGATTTTAATTAGGTCTATCAGATGCTGCAATAATATTTCAAATATCTCTAATAGCTTTCGAGAAAATGAGGAGGAAAGTCATGTTTTTTATATATAAATTAAGTTTCATTTTACTGCGTAATTATTAGTCATAGAACAAATAATCATAATGAGAGTTGTACAGTTTAATTAGGTGTATCAGATGCTGCAATGATATTTCCAATATCTCTAATAGCTTTCGAGAAAATGAGGAGGAAAGTCATGTTTTTATATAAAAATTAAGTTTCATTTTACTGCGTAATTATTAGTCATAGAACAAATATTCATAATGACAGTTGTACAGTTTAATTAGGTCTATCAGATGCTGCAATGATATTTCCAATATCTCTAATAGCTTTCGGGAAAAAGAGGAGGAAAGTCATGTTTTTAAATAAATATTAAGTTTAATTTTACTGCGTAATTGTTAGTCATAGAACAAATATTCATAATGACAGTTGTACAGTTTAATTAGGTGTATCAGATGCTGCAATGATATTTCCAATATCTCTAATAGCTTTCGAGAAAATGAGGAGGAAAGTCATGTTTTTAAATAAATATTAAGTTTCATTTTACTGCGTAATTATTAGTCATAGAACAAATATTTATAATATCAGTTGTATAGTTTAATTAGGTCTATCAGATGCTGCAATTATATTTCCAATATCTCTAATAGCTTTCAAGAAAATGACGAGGAAAGTCATGTTTTTATATAAAAATACGGTTTTATTTTACTGCGTAATTATTAGTCATAGAACAAATATTCAGATTCAGATTCAGATTCAGATTCAGATGATGCAATGATATTTCCAATATCTCTAATAGCTTTCGAGAAAACGAGGAAGAAAGTAATTTTAAAAAAAGTAAAATTCACTATTTATTAGTACTAGTGAAAATATTCATAATGACAGTAGTAGATTTTAATTAGGTCTATCAGATGCTGCAATAATATTTCAAATATCTCTAATAGCTTTCGAGAAAATGAGGAGGAAAGTCATGTTTTTTATATATAAATTAAGTTTCATTTTACTGCGTAATTATTAGTCATAGAACAAATAATCATAATGAGAGTTGTACAGTTTAATTAGGTGTATCAGATGCTGCAATGATATTTCCAATATCTCTAATAGCTTTCGAGAAAATGAGGAGGAAAGTCATGTTTTTATATAAAAATTAAGTTTCATTTTACTGCGTAATTATTAGTCATAGAACAAATATTCATAATATCAGTTGTACAGTTTAATTAGGTCTATCAGATGCTGCAATTATATTTCCAATATCTCTAATAGCTTTCAAGAAAATGACGAGGAAAGTCATGTTTTTATATAAAAATACGGTTTTATTTTACTGCGTAATTATTAGTCATAGAACAAATATTCAGATTCAGATTCAGATTCAGATTCAGATGATGCAATGATATTTCCAATATCTCTAATAGCTTTCGAGAAAACGAGGAAGAAAGTAATTTTAAAAAAAGTAAAATTCACTATTTATTAGTACTAGTGAAAATATTCATAATGACAGTAGTAGATTTTAATTAGGTCTATCAGATGCTGCAATAATATTTCAAATATCTCTAATAGCTTTCGAGAAAATGAGGAGGAAAGTCATGTTTTTTATATAAAATTAAGTTTCATTTTACTGCGTAATTATTAGTCATAGAACAAATATTCATAATGAGAGTTGTACAGTTTAATTAGGTGTATCAGATGCTGCAATGATATTTCCAATATCTCTAATAGCTTTCGAGAAAATGAGGAGGAAAGTCATGTTTTTAATAAAAATTAAGTTTCATTTTACTGCGTAATTATTAGTCATAGAACAAATATTCATAATATCAGTTGTATAGTTTAATTAGGTCTATCAGATGCTGCAATTATATTTCCAATATCTCTAATAGCTTTCAAGAAAATGACGAGGAAAGTCATGTTTTTATATAAAAATACGGTTTTATTTTACTGCGTAATTATTAGTCATAGAACAAATATTCAGATTCAGATTCAGATTCAGATTCAGATGATGCAATGATATTTCCAATATCTCTAATAGCTTTCGAGAAAACGAGGAAGAAAGTCATGTTTTTAAAAAAAGTAAAATTTTACTGCGTATTATTAGTACTAGTGAAAATATTCATAATGACAGTAGTACAGTTTTAATTAGGTCTATCAGATGCTGCAATGATATTTCAAATATCTCTAATAGCTTTCGAGAAAATGAGGAGGAAAGTCATGTTTTTTATATATAAATTAAGTTTCATTTTACTGCGTAATTATTAGTCATAGAACAAATATCATAATGATAGTTGTACAGTTTAATTAGGTGTATCAGATGCTGCAATGATATTTCCAATATCTCTAATAGCTTTCGAGAAAATGAGGAGGAAAGTCATGTTTTTATATAAAAATTAAGTTTCATTTTACTGCGTAATTATTAGTCATAGAACAAATATTTATAATATCAGTTGTATAGTTTAATTAGGTCTATCAGATGCTGCAATTATATTTCCAATATCTCTAATAGCTTTCAAGAAAATGACGAGGAAAGTCATGTTTTTATATAAAAATACGGTTTTATTTTACTGCGTAATTATTAGTCATAGAACAAATATTCAGATTCAGATTCAGATTCAGATGATGCAATGATATTTCCAATATCTCTAATAGCTTTCGAGAAAACGAGGAAGAAAGTAATTTTAAAAAAAGTAAAATTCACTATTTATTAGTACTAGTGAAAATATTCATAATGACAGTAGTAGATTTTAATTAGGTCTATCAGATGCTGCAATAATATTTCAAATATCTCTAATAGCTTTCGAGAAAATGAGGAGGAAAGTCATGTTTTTTATATATAAATTAAGTTTCATTTTACTGCGTAATTATTAGTCATAGAACAAATAATCATAATGATAGTTGTACAGTTTAATTAGGTGTATCAGATGCTGCAATGATATTTCCAATATCTCTAATAGCTTTCGAGAAAATGAGGAGGAAAGTCATGTTTTTATATAAAAATTAAGTTTCATTTTACTGCGTAATTATTAGTCATAGAACAAATATTCATAATATCAGTTGTACAGTTTAATTAGGTCTATCAGATGCTGCAATGATATTTCCAATATCTCTAATAGCTTTCGAGAAAATGAGGAGGAAAGTCATGTTTTTATATAAATATTAAGTTTCATTTTACTGCGTAATTATTAGTCATAGAACAAATATTCATAATGACAGTTGTACAGTTTAATTAGGTGTATCAGATGCTGCAATGATATTTCCAATATCTCTAATAGCTTTCGAGAAAATGAGGAGGAAAGTCATGTTTTTAAATAAATATTAAGTTTCATTTTACTGCGTAATTATTAGTCATAGAACAAATATTTCATAATATCAGTTGTATAGTTTAATTAGGTCTATCAGATGCTGCAATTATATTTCCAATATCTCTAATAGCTTTCAAGAAAATGACGAGGAAAGTCATGTTTTTATATAAAAATACGGTTTTATTTTACTGCGTAATTATTAGTCATAGAACAAATATTCAGATTCAGATTCAGATTCAGATTCAGATGATGCAATGATATTTCCAATATCTCTAATAGCTTTCGAGAAAACGAGGAAGAAAGTAATTTAAAAAAAAGTAAAATTCACTATTTATTAGTACTAGTGAAAATATTCATAATGACAGTAGTAGATTTTAATTAGGTCTATCAGATGCTGCAATAATATTTCAAATATCTCTAATAGCTTTCGAGAAAATGAGGAGGAAAGTCATGTTTTTTATATATAAATTAAGTTTCATTTTACTGCGTAATTATTAGTCATAGAACAAATAATCATAATGAGAGTTGTACAGTTTAATTAGGTGTATCAGATGCTGCAATGATATTTCCAATATCTCTAATAGCTTTCGAGAAAATGAGGAGGAAAGTCATGTTTTTATATAAAAATTAAGTTTCATTTTACTGCGTAATTATTAGTCATAGAACAAATATTCATAATATCAGTTGTACAGTTTAATTAGGTCTATCAGATGCTGCAATTATATTTCCAATATCTCTAATAGCTTTCAAGAAAATGACGAGGAAAGTCATGTTTTTATATAAAAATACGGTTTTATTTTACTGCGTAATTATTAGTCATAGAACAAATATTCAGATTCAGATTCAGATTCAGATTCAGATGATGCAATGATATTTCCAATATCTCTAATAGCTTTCGAGAAAACGAGGAAGAAAGTAATTTTAAAAAAAGTAAAATTCACTATTTATTAGTACTAGTGAAAATATTCATAATGACAGTAGTAGATTTTAATTAGGTCTATCAGATGCTGCAATAATATTTCAAATATCTCTAATAGCTTTCGAGAAAATGAGGAGGAAAGTCATGTTTTTTATATATAAATTAAGTTTCATTTTACTGCGTAATTATTAGTCATAGAACAAATAATCATAATGAGAGTTGTACAGTTTAATTAGGTGTATCAGATGCTGCAATGATATTTCCAATATCTCTAATAGCTTTCGAGAAAATGAGGAGGAAAGTCATGTTTTTATATAAAAATTAAGTTTCATTTTACTGCGTAATTATTAGTCATAGAACAAATATTCATAATATCAGTTGTATAGTTTAATTAGGTCTATCAGATGCTGCAATTATATTTCCAATATCTCTAATAGCTTTCGAGAAAATGACGAGGAAAGTCATGTTTTTATATAAAAATACGGTTTTATTTTACTGCGTAATTATTAGTCATAGAACAAATATTCATAATGACAGTTGTACAGTTTAATTAGGTCTATCAGATGCTGCAATGATATTTCCAATATCTCTAATAGCTTTCGAGAAAATGAGGAGGAAAGTCATGTTTTTTATATAAAATTAAGTTTCATTTTACTGCGTAATTATTAGTCATAGAACAAATATTCATAATGACAGTTGTACAGTTTAATTAGGTGTATCAGATGCTGCAATGATATTTCCAATATCTCTAATAGCTTTCGAGAAAATGAGGAGGAAAGTCATGTTTTTAAATAAATATTAAGTTTCATTTTACTGCGTAATTATTAGTCATAGAACAAATATTCATAATATCAGTTGTATAGTTTAATTAGGTCTATCAGATGCTGCAATTATATTTCCAATATCTCTAATAGCTTTCAAGAAAATGACGAGGAAAGTCATGTTTTTATATAAAAATACGGTTTTATTTTACTGCGTAATTATTAGTCATAGAACAAATATTCAGATTCAGATTCAGATTCAGATTCAGATGATGCAATGATATTTCCAATATCTCTAATAGCTTTCGAGAAAACGAGGAAGAAAGTAATTTTAAAAAAAGTAAAATTCACTATTTATTAGTACTAGTGAAAATATTCATAATGACAGTAGTAGATTTTAATTAGGTCTATCAGATGCTGCAATAATATTTCAAATATCTCTAATAGCTTTCGAGAAAATGAGGAGGAAAGTCATGTTTTTTATATATAAATTAAGTTTCATTTTACTGCGTAATTATTAGTCATAGAACAAATAATCATAATGATAGTTGTACAGTTTAATTAGGTGTATCAGATGCTGCAATGATATTTCCAATATCTCTAATAGCTTTCGAGAAAATGAGGAGGAAAGTCATGTTTTATATAAAAATTAAGTTTCATTTTACTGCGTAATTATTAGTCATAGAACAAATATTCATAATATCAGTTGTATAGTTTAATTAGGTCTATCAGATGCTGCAATTATATTTCCAATATCTCTAATAGCTTTCAAGAAAATGACGAGGAAAGTCATGTTTTTATATAAAAATACGGTTTTATTTTACTGCGTAATTATTAGTCATAGAACAAATATTCAGATTCAGATTCAGATTCAGATTCAGATGATGCAATGATATTTCCAATATCTCTAATAGCTTTCGAGAAAACGAGGAAGAAAGTAATTTAAAAAAAAGTAAAATTCAGTATTTATTAGTACTAGTGAAAATATTCATAATGACAGTAGTAGATTTTAATTAGGTCTATCAGATGCTGCAATAATATTTCAAATATCTCTAATAGCTTTCGAGAAAATGAGGAGGAAAGTCATGTTTTTTATATATAAATTAAGTTTCATTTTACTGCGTAATTATTAGTCATAGAACAAATAATCATAATGAGAGTTGTACAGTTTAATTAGGTGTATCAGATGCTGCAATGATATTTCCAATATCTCTAATAGCTTTCGAGAAAATGAGGAGGAAAGTCATGTTTTTATATAAAAATTAAGTTTCATTTTACTGCGTAATTATTAGTCATAGAACAAATATTCATAATATCAGTTGTACAGTTTAATTAGGTCTATCAGATGCTGCAATTATATTTCCAATATCTCTAATAGCTTTCGAGAAAATGAGGAGGAAAGTCATGTTTTTATATAAAAATTAAGTTTCATTTTACTGCGTAATTATTAGTCATAGAACAAATATTCATAATATCAGTTGTACAGTTTAATTAGGTCTATCAGATGCTGCAATTATATTTCCAATATTTTCAATATCCAATATCTAATGCTAGCTAGAAGAGCCTGTCACTGACGGCCGACGGAGCGACGGTTATATATTGCTGCCGGCGGTGTTGCTAAACCGCAGTTATCGTACCGTAAAATTATCTATTCAATATCACATAAATACTCATAAGAACGGTAATTCTGATACATAAGATAATAGAAATTTGTAAATAATTATAAAAGTTGTTACACTGGCCTATACATCATATGTATATGCATGGGAATGATATAAAGATCTTGGCACAGACGTCGTGCCGCAAACACAGGAGAGGGAGATGCTGCTGGCACATACGGTGTGCCGCAAGAACTGAATGGGTTAAGGGTGAAGTTTCTGAAAGGGGTTGGAGAGAGGAAGGGGGGGGGGAGCTAGGTATGGTGGGTGGGGGTGTAGGGGGTGTAGGGGGGGCGGGGTTAGGAGAGGGGGGGGCTACACACCTCCCACAGAGACCATTATCACGGTGAGAACAGACAGGTGTAGACTAGGGGCTAGAATTTTTACCTGGTGGTCCCAACGAGGTGAGGCAACGCACTGACACACCACTGCGCTCTCTGACTCACTCGGACCACCAATCTGTTTAGGAAATGTAACCAACAACAGGTCTACCTCGTTATCCGATAGTTTTTATCTCGTTGTCCGATTGTTTTGTTGCTGCCTTGACTCGATATCCGATGTATTTTGTTTGAACTAATTCGTTATGTGATGGTTTTTGGTTTATGTTAAATCTGTCAGTCGTGTTATATAGAAATTATGTATGATTTTTTTTTTATGTATGTATATGTATGTATGTATAATTTGTATTGTATGTATGTTTTTTAAGGTAATTTGTATGTGTGTAGTCTATCTCATCATAACATTTATTTATTTTTTTTTTATTCTTTTCACTCGTAAAAGTCTACGGACATTACATCGAACGTTTCATTACCATAATCGTCAATTTTTCTGCCTTGTGATCATTCAAGTGCTGAACCTACAACCTTTCCCCTTGTATCCCCCTTGTTTCCCCTGCCTTAGTCACTGGCCGCCTTTACATAATCTCTTCAAGTCACTCCACCACTTAAAATAAAACTTAAGGTCCTTTTATTAAGTTTTTTTCCCCTTTCTTCTATTCAGTCAAGTTGTTTTTTTTTCCCTTGTATTGAGTTAAGTTTCCGTGGTTTTGTTTTGTATATAAAGGAAGTATAAGTATATAGTGTTTGTATGATTTAAAGTTATTTTTTTATATATCTATTTTATATAAAGGGATGTTCTTCTATATTATAAAGGTGATTCTATATATATATTTTTTAAAGTCAATTGTTTATCTATATAGTAAAGGAATTTTTGTTTAGTTAATATAAAGCCATTTCTATATAACACAAAATAAAGGTAATTTCTAAGTTATATATTTATTCTTTTGTTTATATAAAGTAATAGTACATTTTCTTTTCTTAATTTTGAAAGGAGAGACTAAATTAATACAAAAATAAATTCAAACACTATATTCTTACATTAAACTATTTCCTTCTAATAAAAAAAACATAGATTACGAATTATATATATTTACTATTACAAATGAACTCAAATTTCCCTCACTCGGTGCACGAATATTTTAAGGAAATCAATACCTTATGAAGTTTCCCCTAAGTAAGGAACCACATTCTACCCTCCTTTACCTCCTCTTACTTTCCCTTCCCCTCCCTCTACCTTACCTCCCTTCCCTTCCCCTCCCTTCCCTTCCTTCACACCCTCAATCATGCTATAAACTACCCCTCACCCCCCCTCACTCCCCTCACATAATCCTTCCTCCTCTTCCTCCCTTTCTCTCCTTCCTCTTATCCATCTCTTTCTCTCCTCCATTATATATCCTGATCTTTCTCTCTTCTCTCCTTCCTACATCTTTTCTTCTTTCTCTTCAGCACTCACTTACCCTCCTCCTCTTCCTCCTCCTCCTCCTCTTCCTCCTCCTCC
>JAPQNM010000026.1:5316273-5331273 GCA_029783475.1 Metacarcinus magister
CCGCCTCCGACCTTCTCTGTACAAAGGTGACGCCGAACCAACGGTGCACTCATCTACACGTGTACACCACACCTGTACTACACCTGCCTCACTTGTTACTCCACTGTTGTTACTCACTCACTCACCCACTCACTCACTCACTCACTCACTCACTCACTCGTTCGTTACACCGCTAAGACTAATACTAATACTAATACAAATACAACTAATAGTGCTACCTGTGCTACTACAACTACTACTACTACTGATACTACTACCACTGTTACTACTACTACTACTACTACTACTACTACTACTACTACTACTACTACTACTACTACTACTACTACTACTACTACTACTACTGGTACAATACTCGTAGTCTCCACAATACTGGTGCGTCAGTATTACCAAGATTGAAGACATCATTGCAAGCACCACCCTCACCCCCGCCCCACACACGCTACCAAGTACAGTCACCAGTACATTCGGTGTTGACACTGGCGTGGTGATGGAGGTGATCGCTACATCACCGCCGCCCTCGTGGCTGCAGGACACCACCGCAAACATAACAGAGGATGGTGATGGTGTTGGTGTTGATGGTGATGGTATTGAGGTGACAGTGAGCTTGGTGTTTGGTGCGCTGTGCATGGCGCTCATCATAGTGTGCGCCATCTTGGGGAACTTGCTTGTGGTGGTGAGTGTGGTGCGTGTGCGTCGCTTGCGTGTCATCACCAACTACTTCGTGGTGTCGCTAGCCATCGCAGACATCTTAGTGGCTATACTGGTGATGCCATTCAACGCCAGCAAACAGATCGCCGGCCGCTGGCTATTCAACACCATCGTGTGTGACTTATGGAACTCTTTTGATGTGTACGCGTCCACGGCCTCCATCCTTCACCTGTGTTGTATTAGTATTGACCGTTACTACGCCATCGTGCGCCCGTTAGCCTACCCAATGGTGATGACAAAGCGGCGCGTGGCGGTCATGTTGTCCTTGGTGTGGACGGCTCCTCTCCTCATCTCCTTCCTGCCCATCTTCCTAGGCTGGTACACCACCGCCCTGGCCACCGCCCAAGCCTCCTCCTCATCATGTGACTTTGTAGTGAACATGGCTTACGCCCTTGTGTCATCATCCATCTCGTTCTGGATTCCTGGTGGTGTGATGGTTTACACTTACTACCGGATCTACCTGGAGGCGGCGCGGCAGGAACGGATGCTACACAGACACACCCGCCTGGCATCCACCGCACACGCTGCTGTCGTCACATCCACGTCATCCACCACCACTACAACCACCTCCACCACGCTACCACCCCCTACGAACGGTTCGCTGGGTGAGGCAGGGGGAGGGTCAGGTCGGCGGTTGATGAGCCACCGTCCTTCCAGCGATGGTCAAGAAGCAACACCAACGAAGGAACGAAACTTAATCAAACTGAAACGTGAACACAAGGCAGCAAGGACACTGGGGATCATCATGGGAGTCTTCATCCTGTGCTGGCTTCCCTTCTTCACCTGGTATCTCACCATCACACTCTGCGGCGACGCGTGCAACATACCGCCCATCTTAGAGCCCATCTTATTCTGGACCGGATACTTTAACTCTATGCTCAACCCAGCTATCTACGCCTACTTCAATAAAGACTTCAGGGAGGCATTCAAGAGGACCCTAGAATGTGTCTGGAGGTGTGGGACGACGCGTGATCCTTGGAGGTCAAACTCGGGCCCACCTTATGACTCTGACCTCTGTCTCCACCACAATGGGCACGTGACTGTGGTGAAGGCTAAGAGTAGGGGGGAAAGGGGGGAGTGTGGGGTGTAGATGCCTCCTCCCCCTCCCCCAATACACTTCCACCCCAACCCTACACTTACCCTGCTACCCATTAATCCTACCTCTTCCATAACCCCAACTTTTTACCCACAACGAACCCACAACCTTACCCTCCCCTCCCTCCCCCGTCCCCCAACACATGATCCCCCTCCCCCCCCCCAAACCTCACCTTCTCAACCTTAACTTACTTGGGACAATAAAATCGGGAAACCACTACATCCATCTTTAATTAGATTCCTCCACCTCTCTCTCTCTCTCTCTCTCCTCTCTCTCTCTCTCTCTCTCTCTCCAGTGTGTCATGTATGTTGAAATGTAGCAATGGTAGTAGTAGTAGTAGTAGTAGTAGTAGTAGTAGTTGTAGTCATTCAGAGCACAAAAAATAGTAAAGAAATTAGAGGAGAGAAAAAACTACTACTACAAGTGTGTGTGTGTGTGTGTGTGTGTGTGTGTGTGTGTGTGTGTGTGTGTGTGTGTGTGTGTGTGTGTGTGGCCATAATTAAATCAAATACAAACACATCAATGAAGAATAAATGAATCAACTATTACAAAATGTTCACTACGATTCCTGGTTAACAATAGATGGACTAAACACAATAATAATAATAATAATAATAATAATAATAATAATAGTAATTCTTCATTGTCTTTACTACTGACCATCTCCTAAATAGTATGGAATGGCACCAAAGAAAACAATAACAATAATAATAATCACAAAAAATAATAATAATAATAATAATCCACACATTTTGGCCATAATTCTCAGTATACATATTTTTGATCTTAAAAAATAAAATAAAAATAAAAATAATTAATCTCTCCCCTTATCACCTGTATATTTACCTGTGATTAAGGATGCACTAAGGACTCACCTCAAGGTAATAGTAATAGAATCCTACACCAGGTAAAGGAAGGAGTGAGAGGACATCCTACACCCCATCCTACACCACTTAGAAGGACTCGGCCAACCGTAGGACATCGAGATCCTACGGTATCCTATGGTATATTTAAACCTTCCTACACACACACACACACACACACACACTGACACGTACACACCGGAGCCATCTCATCTCCACGCGTACACAGACTGCCATCGCCATCGCCATCGAGGTCGTAATACGCGCACACACAAACTCCTTCGTCGTGTAAGTTTTTTGAGCATGTAAGTAAAGTTGCCTCAGCTTACTCACACCCTGACTGATACGCACACAGACCTATACATCCCCTGCCTTCACGCGCACACAGGTACACATAGGTACACATGAGGAGGCTGTCCGCCCTCGTCCTCTCTAAATACACTCTGTACAGCAAGTGTGTAGCGCGTACACATGTGCGTACACAACATGTATACATTAATACACAGTCATGGTTGTTACGCTTACATATACTTACACGTATGTATGTATGTATGTAACTTGGACATACACACACACACACACACGGACACAAGACTATTAGTAGTACATAGAATAGTAGTACATTGTTAGCAGAAAAAGTACATTAGTAGCTATAATATTAGTACTCTGTCAACCAACCAACGTACGTACACACGACAACGATACAATACACGTACATACACACACATACACACACACATACACACCACCACTGTCCATACACACACAAACACACACATGTACACTAACCTAACACAGCCAGACGGAGGCAGAAAACGACCACAACAACAAGATAAATATAAATAAATAATCAATGAATAATTAGTTGGTTAGTCAATGACCTAATTAGCATCAACCTAATTAGACATCCACCCCCGCCAGGCTGTTTTAATCTACTCCAAAACCATGTGGAGTAACCGCCCCCCCGGCAGCCCCCCCTCACAGGCCAAGAGGGGGGAGAGGATGGCGAGTGAGGGGGGGGGGCCAGGGAGTATATAAGGGGGGTCATTATTACTCCAAGTGGTTCTATATTGAGGGAAAACGAATGGAAAAAGAAAGTGAATGCGTTGATAAAAGGGAGATAGATGATAATTGATGATGATTGTTGTTGTTGTTTTTATTATGTCAGTTTAATGATGATAATAATGATAATAATGATTTAATTTGTATCTATTAACGTGATTTTTTTTTAAACACTGCTGTCATTTTCCTCATAATAATAATAATAATAATAATAATAATAATAATAATGATGATAAAGATGATTATAATAGCAGTAATATCACCATTTTTAATTTTTTTTTTTCAGGTAAATAACACACACACACACAAACACACACACACAGTCATTAGTGTGTGTGTGTGTGTATGTGTGCGTGTGTGTGCAGGTGTACAAACACGCCCCCCCCATTTATTTATGCCCCCCTAACACCTACTCAGGGGGGGAATCATGAGGGGGTTAGGGGGGGTGACATGGGGGGGAGGCATGCTGTACACACACACACACACACACACACACACACACACACACACACACACACACACACACACACACACACACACACACACACACACACATTATAATTCAAAGTACATATTTTTTTTCTAAAGTAAATAAAATCATTGATATTTTATAATCTATCAGTCAAGTTAGAAGACACAAGTTATTTCTTATCATGAATTAAAGAAAAAAATATATAATTAAAACAATGACTGACTGACTGACTGACTGATGATTGACTGACTGACTGACTGACTGATGGGCTTAATAACTCACAGAATAACTAACTAATTAACTAACTAACTAACTGCCCTTTGTAATTAACTGTTGACTTACTTGAATAACTGACTGACTGACTGATGACTGACTTAAACACATACAATTGACTGAAGTAATAAATAAAATAATAATAATAATAATAAAATAAAAACATTGAAATATAACATTGAATAATCTACAACACGACAACCTAACAACACACACACACACACACACACACACACACACACACACACACGTACACACACACACACACACACACACACACACACACACACACAGAAACAAAGTAATTAAGAATGGAAGTTCAATTAATTAATCAAACCCTAAGTAATCTAACCTTCCAATAAAGATAATTACAAAGACTCTATTGATGATAATTATAATTTCTGAACCATTAACTTGACTAATTAAATAATGTTTTGATTACATTTATATTCCTAGCTTGGACGCCATTAATTAAAGAAAGAAAGAAAAAGAGAAAGAGAAATAGAGCGAGGAAAGTTTTATAAGGAGAGAAAAGAGAAAGAGAAGGAGAGAGAGAGCGAGGAAAGTTATATAAGAAAGAGAGAAAAGAGAAAGAGAGCGAGGAAAGCTATACAAGAAGAGAAATAGAGCGAGGAAAGTTATATTAGAAAGAGAGAAAAGAGAAAGAGAGAAAGAGAAATAGAGCGAGGAATGTTATACAAGAAAGAGAAGAGAAAGAGAAAACAACAACAACGGTAATCTATTTAATACAATCGACTATTTATGAAAAACACGTAAGGTTGAAAAAAAAAAAATAAAGATAAATATATATATAAAATACAGCTAAAATTATCACTTCTGCATTGAGTAAAAAGCTTAACACCTGTTCAAACACTTGCTACTCCACACCTGTGACTTAAAGGTGACTTACTGAAATTAAAGGCGACTTATTGAACCTAAATGTGACTTAGTTAACTTAAATACGACTTGTGACTTAACTTTGTGACTCGTTTAACTTAATTGTGACTTATTTGACTTAATTGTGACTCTTAACGTATAATAAACCTCAACTTTGTGCTAATTTGAGTATAATTAAACGATGATGCGTAATCACCTATATTACTTGTCTTTTGAATAGTAATGATACAACTTAATATTACCTTTAATGACCTATACCTTAATGAGGGTATAATTAGTGCTTTAGAATTGTGTTGTGTTATGATTTGAGCGAACTTGAAAAAGAACGAGAGAATTTGAGACGTAATCACTTGTTTCCGTGTCCAACATTGTGTAAACTTAACACACACATACTGTAATTACAACTTAATTAATTCAAAGGGTAATTAATACATAGAGTGATTAAATGATTGACCCGAAAGATAACAAAATATTAACCTAAAATGACGAAAGATTTACCCGAAAGATAAAAAGAAAATATTAACCTTTATGAAATGACGGAAAAGTTTACCCGAAAGACAAAAAAATAGCTTTCTCTCGCTAGATAAATATTTAGAAAGAATGATTTGAACAAACAAACAAACAAACACTCACAGCATGAACTACAATAATAATAATAAAACACCGGTGTATTAATGATGACTGACACACACACACACACACACACACAAGGTCACGTAAGGTCAACTCAAGCTGACCTGACCTTCAATAAGATGAAAACCAATACGAATAAAAAATAAAATAAAATAAAAAAACAATATTACCTACAACCCTTAGTGACCTCTTGACCCCTCCCTCCCACCCACCCTGAGGTCACCCAACACAGGTCAGGTCAGGTCAGGTCACCAAACACACACTGTCTTTCTAAACCCGACAAAATTCACCAATAAATCAAAAGTGACAACACATTTTTCTCGTCTCGCCTCGGAAGTTTGCGTAAAAAAAGAAAAAAGTTCTTCGTATAAATATAAACATAATTTCACTTCACTTATAAGGAAGAACAAAGGGAATAAAGTGTAAAGTGCTGCCATCTATCAGTCTATAACCTCAACTTTGATACTGGAGTTGACTTAGGAAAATATAGAGGAAGTAAGTGTGTATATAAAACCCATCTTTATAGAGGCTGGGATGAAAAATATCAATAATAATAATAATAATAAGTAAACCTTAAATAATATCAATAATAGGAAGGAATCTTAAATAATATCAATAATAATAATCAAAAAACATATATATATAAGTCATCTCTATAGTAGCTGGGATAAAAAATAGTAATAATATCAATAATTATAAACTACATATATTAGCTATCATTGTGAAGGCTAAAATAGGTAATAATATCAATAATAATAAGAAAAATAGGTAATAATATCAATAATAATAAGAAATAAACCTAAAATACTATCAATAAAAGGTTAGAATAGGTAATAATAATAATAATAATAATAATAATAATAATAATAACCTTGATAATGAATAGACAATATCTTTGGCAGCGTAATAATTAATATATATATAAAGTGTGAATGTATTATTAATGACCCGACGTAAAGGTTAGAATTGCAAAACACTGACACTTGAAAATAGTTGACTTTGACGTAACATAGAAGGAAGGAAGAACAGACACACAGAGACACACACGCACACACACACACAGACACACAGACAGACATACAAACATATAAAACTTTCAAACAAACAAAGAGAGTATAAGATAATATATATATATAGAAAAATAAATAAATAAATAAATAGATAAATGAAAATAACATTATCTTTGGCATAATTTTAAAGCTGGAAATAATAATGACGAGAGATAATGACACGATAATTAAGACTGCAAATTAATTAATAACAATAATAATAATAATAATAATGAAAGAAAGACATTAATTAATTACTAAGAAAAAAAGAAAATGATAAGTAAAGAAAAAAAGAAAAGAAAAATATAAGTGCAACGTAACAATTAATAAACGTTAGAAAAATAATATTGATAGTGACATGACGATAGAGATGAATAAATAGATAATGAAATAGACATGACTTGGATAGATAAAAATAGATAGATAGATAGATGTATTAGCAGCCATTATGAAACCTGCTTGTCATGTCTTCCTCCTCCTCCTCCTCCTCCTCCTCCTCCTCCTCCTCCTCCTCCTCCTCCTCCTTCTCCTCCTCCTCCTCCTCCTTCTCTTCTTATTATTCCTCTTCTTATTATCATCATTTCTCCTCCTTCTCTTCTTCTTCTTCCTCCTCCTCCTCCTCTGTTATTTTTTTTTTACCTCTTCTTTCATATCTTTTGGAGGAGAATTAATTTTGCTGTTGTTGTTGTTGTTGTTGTTGTTGTTGTTGTTTGTTTACATGATGACACAGTTGGGCTTCACCTTCCCCTTCTTGGGTCCGTCCATGGGCGGCGCGTCACGGATGATACGCACAACCTGAAAAACGCACACGGACGGATTAGCATACGTACACACACACATATACATAGACATACACACAATACGCACAGCCTGAGGAATGCACATGGATCAGTAAGTACACACACACATACATAATGCGCACGACCTAAGGAACGCACAGGGATTAGTACGTACACACACACACAATGCACACGACCTAAGGAACGCACAGGGATCAGTAAGTACACACACATATATAGAAACACACACGCATATAGACACGCATATACATAGCTCTTTCCTGTATATTACAACAACTAGGTAAATACACGCACACACACACACACACACACACACACACACACACACACACACACACACACACACACACACCTCATGGAATGCTTTATCCACATTGAGCGGTGGGTCCTTAGCGCTTGTTTCAATATAATTAATAGAGAGCCGCTGTGCCAGGTCACGTCCCATCTCCTCGCTGACCTGCCGCAGGTGTACCAGGTCAACCTTATTGGCTACCAGCAACATCGGGTAGGAGTCCCTGTAATGAGGTCAGGTTAGGTTAGGTTAGGTTAGGTTAGGTTAGGTTAGGTTAGGTTAGGTTAGGTTGGGTGAGGTTAGGTTAGGTTACATGAGAAGAACAGACACCAGAATAGCTATTGGTCTATAACTCTAGTATCTCCTGGACTACATACTACTACAGGTACACTGACAGTTGGAGAACAGGATACACACAGAATAAGATAGACCTAATAAAACTCTACAACTTTGTCTATGAATATTTGCTCTAACACTAATAATTACAGCAACATGCCGGCAGGAAAAAAAAATTGCAAGGTTAAATGTTTGTCGTGCCAATGTTCGTTAGAAAATTGTTCGTACGCGTTAGGTTAGGTTAGGTCGTTATGAATATTTTACATACGTACATACATACCATACCAACATCTGCATATGAACTTTAGCGTACAAATTTTTTCGTACGTACTTTTTTCAAACGAACTTTATCCCTTATGAACATTTACTTACGAACAATTGCGTACAAACTTTATGCATACGAACTATTTCCATACGTACTTTGGTCCTACAACCAGTATTACCGGTATTACAGGTATTAGAAGCCCTTCGGTATACCGGTATTTTAGTGCTACCATCAGCCTTTCAGCCCATCAGCCCACCAAAACACACTCACAACACACCCACAACACAACACACTCACCTTCATCTATATCCTTGTAAGTCACCATGTCCTAACACTTCTTTTACTGTACCTAACACGCTATAATTAACACTCTTGAATGTAAACACATAATTACGGTGGTTTTTTTCTCATTTTTTCGTTATATTTTTCCGTTTTTCTTTGTATTATGGTTTATTTCGGCTTTACTTTCGGTTTCAATAACTTTTATATGTTCTATTCTATGGTCTATATTGGTTTAATTTCATTATTATTGCTTTATTCTATTTTTCGATTCTATAATTGACCTTAGAAATAAACATTTTTCATGAAATAAATACGAATCAAATATAACAAATGATTATGTAGAAAACGGTTAGGTACTTCAGTCGATTTTTTAAAGTATATATAAATGCTTTTCTTTCTATACTAAAAATCTCAATCTTGGTTTATTATATACGTGATCCACCAATCAACACACGGCCGCCACCTTACTGTACCCGTTGGAAGTTATTTATGCTTAATAGGTAATGTTTTCTTTATATCCAACCACTATTAATGGTGAGGAATGATGTGTTACTGCTCCTCCATCCATCAAAATGACATGGAGAGGAACAGAGAAGGTTTAAAACGAAGAAATATGATCACTGTACCTGTTGATGTTTTTATATTTGGTTATTTACGCTTAATAGGTAATGTTTTCTTTATATCCTTCCACTATTAATGGTGAGGAATAATGTGTTACTGCTCCTCCATCACTCAAATAGACATAGAGAGGAACAGGGAAGGTGTAAAATGAAGAAATATTATCGGCTGGTAGCCCGTCAGCCACCAAAACACACTCACAACACACCCACAACACAACACACTCACATTCATCTATAGCCTTGTAGGTCACCATGTCCTAACACTTCTTTTACTGTACCTAACACGCTATAATTAACACTCTTGAATGTAAACACATAATTACGGTGTTTTTTTCTCATTTTTTCGTTATATTTTTCCGTTTTTCTTTGTATTATGGTTTATTTCGGCTTTACTTTCGGTTTCAATAACTTTTATATGTTCTATTCTATGGTTTATATTGGGTTTAATTTCATTATTATTGCTTTATTCTATTTTTCGATTCTATAATTGACCTTAGAAATAAAACATTTTTCATGAAATAAATACGAATCAAATATAACAAATGATTATGTAGAAAACGGTTAGGTACTTCAGTCGATTTTTTAAAGTATATATAAATGCTTTTCTTTCTATACTAAAAATCTCAATCTTGGTTTATTATATACGTGATCCACCAATCAACACACGGCCGCCACCTTACTGTACCCGTTGGAAGTTATTTACGCTTAATAGGTAATGTTTTCTTTATATCCAACCACTATTAATGGTGAGGAATAATGTGTTACTGCTCCTCCATGCCTCAAATAGACATGGAGAGGAACAGAGAAGGTGTAACACGAAGAAATAATATCACCTCTTTAAAAGTCCTTCCGGTGTCGACTGCTAGCGGTGACAAGAAGATTATTATTATTATGATTATTATTATTATTGAACTACAAATTAATATTATACAAAATGTAATCAAAAGAAAGAGAAAAGGCTTTATAATGATAATAAATATGTAACGAACCGATATATATTATAGATTCCATTTAATATATTTCCAAGTTTAGACTCCCAATCCCAAGTCCAAGTCCAACTGACTATGAAAACACATTTTTAATTCAGCGCGTACAAAACTATTATTTCCTGATTTCTTTGTTTATTATTGTCTTCTATGGTTTCTAAAATGATTATAATTGTTTTCTGATTTGTCTCGCTACGCTCCCCACCCCCCCCAAATCCTGAGAGGGAGAAGGGGGGGGGGCCCAATTCTAGTGGTTGCCCCTAGGCGCCCTGTACCCTAAGTAACCCACGAGAAGGGAGGGAACACCATGACCTTGTAGAAAACATGGCCATGGACATTTTATAGTAAAGACTGAAAATAGAGGAGAATACTATACTAGACTAGACTAGACTAGACAACTATACTATACTATACTAGACTAGACTAGACTAGACTACCACTATGGATTGGGAAAAACATTTATATTGAATCAATTCCTGCCATTACACTTCGAATCTGAGATATAGAAACACAAGGTTAGGTTAGGTAAGGTAAGGTTAGGAATGAACGTGTAGAATTATTATTATTACTGTTATCACTTATCACTTCCTGCTTTTTATTCAAGTCCCTCTTATATCATCTCATTTCATTACTCTCTCTCTTAACTCACTCTCTCTCTCTCTCCCTCCCTCTCTTAAACCCCTCACTCTCTCGCTCTCTCTTTCTCTCCCTTTCCCTCCCCCCCGCCCTCGCCTCACCTGTCCTTGACGCGGAGTATCTGAGTATAGAAGTGAGGTATGTTCTCGTAGCTTTGTTTGTCTGTCACTGAGTACACCAACATGAAGCCGTCTCCCTTCCGCATGTACTGTTCCCTCATGGCACTGAACTCCTCCTGCCCGGCCGTGTCCAGTACTGTAAGGGGGGAAGAAGGGGTGGGTTAGAATGTATGGGGGGTTGTAGGGGATGTAGGGGGGAATATGGGGAATGTGGGGTTAAAATGTATGGGGAATGGGGGTCCAAAACTGTAGGAAGGGGGGGAAGAGGGGGTTAAGGGAGGTAGGGGAAGGGGGGAAAGGGTGTGTTAGGATGTAAGGGGAATGAGGAGAAGGGGTGTAAGGGGAAGCATGAAGCAGTCTCCCTCACACACACATACACGCACACACATGTACGTACACACTCACCATCTAGTATACACCATTGTGCGTCCACCTCAGTGTGTTGTATGTAGGAGTCTTCAATGGTCGGGTCGTAGTCGGTTACAAAGAGTCGTTGAAAGAATTGTATAGTTAGCGCTGACTTTCCTACTCCACCATCACCCACCACCACTAACTTGAAGGTGGGGAGCTTGTCTGATGGCGGCTTGGACATGATGTGTGTGTGTACGTGTGTGTGTGTGTGTGTAAGTGTGTCTGTCGGTGTGTGTGTGTTTCGTTCAAAGGTTTTCTTCTTCTTCGTAACTTTCTCGTCTTCTCGCTCTCTCTCTCGCTCGTTCCTTGTTACTTTCGCTCTTTCTTTCGCTGGGTTTTTATTTATTGTTTTTTTTTTTGCTTCCTCTTACACCTGTTAATGAAAAAAATAAGAATGGTATTAGGAGAATGTCATTATCATTATTATTATTATCATTATTATTAGTACTATCAAAAAACACATTTAATTCCCTAAAGATAATAGAGTAATAAAAAACAAAGGAAAATACATCAATCCTACATATTATAAAGGTGTTACAGGTGTATAGAGGTATTACAGGTGTGTATACAGGTGTGTAGATTAGTAATTAATAAAAAATTACATCATTCCACATATTATAGAGGTATTACAGGTGTGGCACAGGTGTATACAGGTGTTACAGGTGTATATATATGTGGTACAGGTGTATATATGTGGTACAGGTGTATATATGTGGTACAGGTGTATATATAGGTGGTACAGGTGTATATATAGGTGTGTGATGGTGTATACAGGTGTGTGTGTGTTATCTGGGGTGGTAGTATAGGAGGGCCAGGTACCCTCCTCCTCCTCATTACAGGTATATACAGGTGTGTTTACAGGTGTGTGTACAGGTGTGGTGTTTGGTTACCTGTGTGGTGGTGGTGGAGGGCCAGGTCCCCTCCTCCTGGTCAACACAACACTGGTCCTGGTCAACACTCCCTTCGTCGTCTGTGTCCTCGTTCACACAACACTCGTCCTCGGCCACCTCAAGCTGGGCACTCCAAGCGGCTAACATTGCCTGCTCTACCTGGGGGGGGGGGCAGATGGGGGAGAGAGGCAGCATTATAATTTGATCCATAGTTAGGTTAGGTTAGGTTAGGTTAGGTTAGGTTAGGTTAGGTTATGGTAAAATTAAGAGGAATAAATTATAGATAAGGCAGTGCTTACAGGTACGGCAGCTGTATCCTCATAGTGCTCGGGTATAGATACGGCACGTGCCTAACTTTTGGGTAATAAGCTAATATAACCGAACCTAACCGTTGTCATCCCCTATTGGTACAGCTGCCGTACCTGTAAGCACTGCCAAATAATAAGGCACAGGCCGTAGGAATAGCGGATGACAGCGCGGTACGACTGCCGTATCTCTAAGTACTTGGTATAGATAAATGGTATTACAAGAACTAGCAGGCAGACAGAAATATTGATACATTTTTACATCTTCATCAGAATAGCATGCAACTGCAAAATAAAATGGCGTCTGCATACTGGCAAAGACTGAGACCACTAGGCCTCTGTCCCCAACAACGCCGGAGGGAGAGGTACTCTATAATATACACATGGAAAATCCTGGAAGAAAATGTATTGAACCCTTCCAACGCCAACAATCTGGAGGCACACACCAACAAGGGGACAGGACGGAAATGCCTTAGGAGAGCCTCACCTGAAGTCCCTCATGTCAGCAAGCCTACCCTACAATGGCCCCAGAACATTCAACAACCTCCCAAGACAACTCACAGATATCACTGGCTGCTCTGTGGTCCAATTAAAGTCAAACCTGGACAACTATCTGTAGACAGTCCCAGATGAACCACCAGTACCAGGCTACACCTCACTCTGCACACCACACACCCACCACCTCCTTACCAGACCAAGTGACCCTACAGCTGAGTGATGCTGGGGCGGGCTGCAGCGGTACAACATCAAGTGTCAAGTAACTATCAAGTATCTCACTCACTAATAATTTGCGACGGAAATGTAATGAAAAAAAAAAACCTTCTCAGAATGCATCAGGTAATGTGAAAATACAACACTCAATTATCTAGATCATTCAGGTGAAGATATATAATAATACATAAATAATTAATTCACAAACGTAAATAACATAGGAAATGACACTGAGGTTTTAACTAATAACCTCAATTAGCAGGCTATCAACAAAGGGTCATTACCAGGCCATTGCACCCTTAATAATTACCCTTAAATGACCTTAATATAACCCCACTTAGGTCAGAGGTCATTAAACAGGTCATATTACCACCCTACCACTATCACGTCCTCTCATTTGACCCCACCCTTGCTAAACCCTTAACTATATTCCCTCACTAAGTACACGTCATTAACACAACTATTAATTGATCACACCCTCTAGGAAGGTTAATTAGAGTCATTAATATAGAGGTGCAAGTAATTAAGGCGTATTTAAAGGTTTTGTTATTATACTCTATTCCTCTCCTCTCACTAGTTATATGCTATTAGGGTGGCTATCAATTGATCATACAGGCATTGTAGGTTAATTAGGGTTATTAATACATAGGGATAAGTCATTAGGGAAGGGTAATTAATGTGTTTTCTTACCCTTGTGGCCTTTTTACTCTCAGGCTCCAAGTCAGCTGATAATGGCGGACATCGAGGACTTATTACGGAGGTGTAGAATATTAAAACTAATGTATTTGTTTATTCTATGTAGTTTTTATGCGTGTATTTATCATTATTGTTATTTTTTAGTTAATTGTTGTGGGTTGTTAATGGCTGGCAGCGAGGAATACATGGTGTGGAGATTTAACAATATATAAACTGACTTTTATTTATTTATTCTATGTACTTTTTATATGTTTATTTGTTCTTCTTATTTATCTAAGTCTAATTACTATGGATTTTATCGTTTAATTTTCATTCTGTTTTAATATTTCCTTCCGCCAATGCCACAATAACGGAGACAGGAATACCTTGATGACTAAACGAGCGTATCAACTACTACCAAAAACCTGGAAAAATAATATAAACAAAAACTAAACATAATCAAAAATACATTACACATCCCTTATCTATATATTCACACTATAATTAACCCATAAAATAACCCCAATAGAGGATAAAAACAACATAAATAACAACCCACGCGGCTTTAGCAGGTCACAAGAGGAAGAAGAGGAAGAAACCGCGCTAAGATCTTTAC
>JAPQNM010000026.1:5336273-5338773 GCA_029783475.1 Metacarcinus magister
TGGTTGTGGTGGAGGTTCCTGAGTGGTGGTGAGGTTCAGGTGAGGTTCAATAAAGTTGGGGTTCTCGGTTCTCCAGCCTGTCGCTTTTTTACCAAATTTATACACGAGTCTCCGTCCGATGACTGCCTCGAAGATTTGTGTTTTGTAGTAGTACCTGAAGGAGGGGTGAAGGGGGGGTGAGTAACCTACTACTACTATTACTACTACTACTACTACTACTAATACTAATACTAATACTAATACTAATACTAATACTACTACCAATAATAATAATAATAATGATACTTCTACTATTACTACTACTACTACTTGAAAATTACTAGTTCTTGCAATACAATAATAATTTAAAGATACTGTATGTTATGACAAACTATTACTACTACTACTACTACTACTACTACTACTTGAAAAAATTACTAGTTCTTGCAATAGTAGAGTAAGTTATAACCAAACTACTATTACTATTACATGAAAATTCTACACATACATCAATCCATACACGACTACATACATACTATAATACAAATCCACACACACACACACACACGTACCTCATCGCCCGACTCAGTTTTTCATAGTTCATTTCTTTGTTATTCTTGCGGTCTCCCCACCTCTTGGCAACCTTCTCCCCGTCAATGAAGCGGAACAGACCTTCCTCCGCGTTCTCCCACCTCACCATGGAAGGACAGGTCTCGGGGTTCAACAACAGGTTACGAATGAACTCCCACAGCCGGCCAGTCTTCTTTTTCTTCTTCTTCAGCTCGTTTTCTGTGCAGCAAGACGAGAAAGTTAGTTAGTTAAGAGGTGAATGTATGTGTTTTGGTTAGTTTTATACGTCTATAGTGTTTATATTTTTGAGTTTGGGTCATAATGGTATCTATTTTATTTTATCGCATTGTGTTTTCTATGACCTAAGTTGACCTCAGATGACCTCTCTTAACCTTGACATGCATGACCTCTTAAGAAAACATAAAAAACTATCCCACTGTGACCTAACTTGACCTCACTTGACCTCACACTGACCTGGTTTTTTAGGGCGTCCGGGACCTCTCTTCTTCGGGACTTCAACTTTGACCTCATCCTGACCTTGTTGACCTCTACTCGAATCTCTCTCTGCACTCTCCCTCCTCCCCTCCCCCCCACTACCATCCCCACCAGAGAGGGGGGTGAGGGGGGGGATGCGGGGCTTAAGGGCAGAGGTGGGGGTCAAATTGAACATATTACCTCCCCCTACATCCCTCTGGTACCTTATTGGGGGTTGTTGGGGGGGAGGGGGTTCAATTTTCAGTTCATAGGGGGCTTGGGCATCACAGAGGACGGAGGGTTGGGGGAGGCGGGGGTTGAGGTGGTGGGGGGGTGAGGTGAGGATGAAGGAGGGGGAGAAGATGGAGGAAGAGGAGGAGGAGGGGGATAAGGATGAGGAGGAGGTGGTGGTGGTGGTGATTGGTGTTGATGTAGAGATGTTGGCTTGATAAAGTGAGGTAAGGAGGTTTGCTGTGGATAGAAAACGGTTTGTGTGAGATACAGACACACAGACAGACAGACAAACTATATTATAACATACAAAACATACACACACACACACACACACTCACCTCTTTCCTCTATCACTCTTCTCTGCACTTTTTTAAACAGCTCATCCCCATAATTGGCCGAAAACTTGAGGAAGAATTTTCGTGAGCACTGGGCAAGTTCCGATCCTGTGACTCCGCTTATAATATTGAAGTTAAAATCCAAGTCCTGCTTCGGTCCGTCCAGGAAGAAATGTACAACGTCGTGATAAGTCCATTGTGACATCGCTTTATTCTTGTAGTCATCCGGCACTGTTAAGTAAGAAGATAATGATGATGATGATGATGATGGTAATAGTAGTAATAATGATGATAATATAGACGTACTTTATTTTGTCATTTTTGTGTGTAATAGAGAACATTAATTTGCTTTAGATTAATATTAGGCTCTTGTTTACTTTTTTTTCTTCTTATAAAACTACAATACCAACACATTAATACATATTTTTAACACTGTACATGTATAATAAATAGACTAAAATGACTAAAGAATATACGAACATAAGAACACACACACACACACACACACACACACACACACAGCTTACCTTGTTGGGTCGTGTCAAGGTGAAAATATTTGTGTGACGCTGTTGGGTTGCTCTTTGAAAATGCATCCTAGAGAGAGAGAGAGAGAGAGAGAGAGAGAGAGAGAGAGAGAGAGAGAGAGAGAGAGAGAGAGAGAGAGAGAGAGAGAGAGAGAGAGAGAGAGAGAGAGAGAGAGAGAGAGAGAGAGAGAGAGAGAGAGAGAGAGAGAGAGAGAGAGAGAGAGAGAGAGAGAGAGAGAGAGAGAGAGAGAGAGGAGAGAGAGAGAGAGAGAGAGAGAGAGAGAGAGAGAGAGAGAGAGAGAGAGAGAGAGAGAGAGAGAGAGAGAGAGAGAGAGAGAGAGAGAGAGAGAGAGAGAGAGAGAGAGAGAGAGAGAGAGAGAGAGA
>JAPQNM010000026.1:5341273-5343773 GCA_029783475.1 Metacarcinus magister
CGAATCTATCTGTATCACTTTAAATTCTGCAGAGAGAGAGAGAGAGAGAGAGAGAGAGAGAGAGAGAGAGAGAGAGAGAGAGAGAGAGAGAGAGAGAGAGCAACATGCAATTCTCAGACCTCTTCAAGCATCACAACAACAACAGAACAGGTAAGGAAGGGAAGGGAAGGGACGGGAAGGGGCAAGCAGGGGGGGGAACAAGGGGGAGTCAGGGGCAGCAGGGGCATGGGTAGGGTCAGGGTAGGATGTAGGGGGGGGGGAGCTCACCCAGGGAAGGATCCATAGGGTACACCAAATATACCAGCTGCACCTGCACCTCTTCCTCCCCTGGGGCTTGTGGGGGGTGCTGGGGGGGCTCCTCCTCCTCCTCATACCTGAAGGCCCCTGTCTCTGCTGCAGGGGATGGGGGTGAGGGAGGCAGGGGGGAGGCAGGGGGAGGTACACGGCGCTTTTTCCTCCTTCGTAAATTCTCCTCGTCTTCCTCAGCAGGGGCACAGGCTTGCTTACGTGCCCTGGAGCGGAATATTGATGCCCTCAGCGCGGAGAGGACATCGCTGTGCTCCGGTGGGCGTTCGTGTGTGAAGGGCGGCGTTGGTGGGCATGTGATGGGCGTGTGATGGGCGTGGGGGTCGTGATGGGTGGACATGAAACTATTAGGGATGTTTAAATTGAATCCTGGACCCGCTACTTGTACTACCACTGGGCCGGGCGTGGGCGTGGGTGTTGGTGTGGGCGTGGCAGGGGTCAAGGCTGTGTACTGGGGCGCCTCCTCGCTTGTTAGGACTTCTACCTCCGCGGATGCTGCCGGTACGCCCTCCTCCCCCTCCTCCAAGGTCACCTCCGTCAAGGGCACGCCGCAGAAGGAGGAGTAAGGGTCGGTCATCCCGGGATACGCCTCTGTTAGCTGTTCTGTGGTGTAAGGCGCCTGTGTGTACGTTCCTGCGGTCATGGGCACCTCTGTAAATGTTGTCCCCGCCCCGTGCATCTGTGTAAACGTTGCTTCTGTGAGTGGAACTTCTGTAAATGTTGAATCGGTCGCTTCCATCTCTGTAAACGTTCCCTCCGCGGCCTGCATCTCCGTAAACGTTTCTTCGGCCCCTTGCATCTCCGTAAACGTTTCTTCTATTAGTGGTACTTCTGTAAACGTTTCTTCGGCCCCTTGCATCTCCGTAAACGTTCCCTCAGCGGCCTGCTCTTGTGTATATGTAGTCGTCTGTGTCACCGGTAGTTGAGTGAGCTGCGTTAGACCCACTGCCACGCCCTCCACGCCCTGTGCAGCCGCGGGGGGATATCCAGCGTGCCCGTAGTACTGTGTCGGCGTGGCAGGTGCTGGAGGCGGGATGGGCGGTGTATCCAGGGGCTGTGGGCGTGGTGGGGGTGGAGGGGGCGCCTCAAACATGGCCAATGCCTGCTGGGAGGTGATCACAAGGCTGTCATCATCTAGAGGGAAGAAGGACACCTCGCCCAGCCCTTCTTCAGGTAGGTCACTCCTGAAGGGGGAAGGCGTGGGTGTGGGAGGGGCCCGGCTGTGTAGCGCTGCGGAGGGGGGTGTAGGGGAGTCTTGGGGGGGCAGGGCGGGGGAGAGTACCTGGGGGAGGATGTTGATGCTACTGACGGAGGCGTTGATGGAGGTAAAGTCATCTTGGTTAACAGCAGCTACAGCGGCACTTAATATCTGCTCCAGCTGCATATTGGTGAGTCAGCAGGCAGCAGGGACGATCAGCAGGGACGATCAGTAGTGTTATCTTGTCTTCAGTTGATTCTCACTCCTCAGGTAAGTCAGCAACGGTCAGCAGGTGGAGTGGAATGGTGTTAGTATTGCGTGTAGTCAGCATTACACACCCACCCAATGTCAGCAGGGTCGAGGGACTGAGGGGCTGACGGATGAGGGGCTGACGGACGGACACAAAAAACAGTCACCCAACGGAATATATCAAAAAAAAACTCAAAAAAACCGCGCTATTAACCAACAAAAATAATGGAAAAACCCGCGAATTTGATCAATATTTAAAAAAAACCCGCGGGAATTTTATGAAACTCTTGTGGCTTAAACCGCGGGAATATAAGATGAAGTTGTGTTGTTCTTGAGTGAGTTTGCGGAGCGGCAGGCACACACAGCCTCTCCAGGTAAAGGTTGAGGGATGAATGCTACCTGGAGACATTTTACTTCCTCAAGATGCTCTGCCCCAACCCATGCCCCTAACCCCCCCTCCTTTACCCCCACTCATGCCCCACCCATCTAAAACCCACTATTACCCTCCCTACCCATGCCCCCTTACCTAACCATGCCCATCCCACCTAATACCCCATTATGCCCATCCCCCTCCTTCCTCTCCCTACCCATTTTTGTTACTAGGCTGCCCCCCCTCCCCTTCTCCCCTTTCCTCCTCCCCCTACCCCCCATTATTTCACCTCCCCCATACATTACACTAACCTTCACATCACCTCTATACCCCTCCTCCTCCTCCTCCTCCTCCTCCTCCTCCTTCCCCTCCTCCTC